>JANPWX010000023.1:1829892-1932997 GCA_024734555.1 Trochalopteron elliotii | reverse complement strand
TATATATATATGTATATACACACATATAGAGTCTCCTAGACTTAATTACTTTTATATGGGACTGCAAAAGAAAAAAAGAGGAAAGATGTGAATAGCTCAAAGCCCCCTCTGTAGAATCATGTCATTTAATAATAATCCCATTGGACACAAAAAGCACAATATTATTCTATTAAACTCAGATTCTGCCTCCAAATAGTAACTTTAGGCTAAAACTGAATGTCAGAGATTTTCCAGCTCAATGGCACAAGACGTGCATTGAAATTACATCCCTGAACATGCATGTTGCCCCTCACAGTAAGAAACAGGCCACCTGATTGCTAAGACTCCCTCTTTGTCTCCTGAAACAACAACAGAACACAGTTTTGAAGCTGCCTAAAAATCATGCCCTTTGGAAATCATATACACAAAGGACACAAACAAACTGACATACCATTTTTTGCTATTCATTTCTTCCTTGGCAATTTAATAGTTTTTATGTAACAAGAAAGAAAAAGGGCAGTTAGTTTAAGAAACTATTTGATTTTTTAAATCAGAAGTTATTTAACTTATTAGAAATGGGCCAAAGTAAGAATTTGGTTCTCAACTCTCAAAATCTATGGGAAAGGCCAGATTAAGCTCTCATATTTTGAAGAGGTTTCTAGGTCTCTGAGAAGACAGAGGAAATGTTATTGTTATCAAACAGTCTAATGTTATCGTATCTAAATATTGCCATGTTTAGATACAAATCAAGACAAAAATGTTGCAGTCCATTTAATGACCTTTCAGAAAGGTTTTACTAGGATCAACAAAACCTGAGAAACATCTTTTGTAGCCACAGGACAACATATTCTTTATCTGAACTGCCATCTATTTGAAACACTATTCCTGCTCTTCCCTTTTCCTCAGCAAAATGGGTGTTTTGCTGACACCAAAAGGTAGACATAAGAAAGGTTCCCCGTGCAAGCACAGAGAACAGTGAAGTGATTTGCCACCTGCTTCTTATTTATACATTTGTTTGAATCTGTATGAATTGTTTTTATATTTTTGATAGGTAAAAGTGAAGGAAAAAAGAGTAAACATTCAGTAGGTCAATTATTGATAAGAGAGTCTGAGCAAGCAACAGCAAAATTCACTATGGTAATTTATCTGCATGGGTCAATGGCTATTGACTGCCTGAAAATAAAGGTCGATCACACTGATAGATTTCAATGCCATAGCTATGAACATATATTAATAAACACAGCACAGAAGTGATTTTTGACTCTGTTGGAAAGGACAGATAATCAATACCCTTGTGTCCTTGCCGAGGTTGAACTTTGTACTTGGATTATGTTAATTAAAGACTAAATAAAGTGCTGATGTTTTTATATAATTAAGACATGGAGGAAAATAATAAAGTATTTTAATAAAGTAGGCTTTTGTTGGTTATTTGATGCTGAAATGAGTAAAAAACCCACTTAAGCCATTTAAAAAAAATAACATCTTTTTTTCACAAGCATCCACTCCTATGCCAGATATTATTCCTATTATATTCTTGCTGAAAAAACAATTCAGCACTTTACATTGCAAAAAAAACAACATGGACAAATGGTTTGAACAATTTGTATAAAATCCCAGAAGATGTGGACTGCTTTTTTTAAGACAGGTGGCAAAGCTATGTCCACTTATGCCTGGATATTTCATCCAGGCAGCATTGTTTCATAAGACATTTGAAGTTTCCTTTTGGAAAGAAGCAAAAGCGCAGAAGCCTGGCAACCTGACACCATTCGAATGCTGCCATCCTTTTCCACTTGTTTCCATACCCCACCACTCTGCCTGGCATGTAGGCTTGTACAGCTGAGCTGGATTGAGGGAGTTCATCCAGTTGAAAACCAACCTCTTAAAGAGTGAGGAAAGAAGGAGTAGGATGTAAATAGAGCAGCTCTCCACTCCCAGTGTGGTCTTCAAAATGTTGGGAGGCTGGGATTAGGATCGGGAGACTGAAGCAGGGCTCAGCAGCACGGCCCAAAGCAGCCATTAGCTGTGGTGGATGCATCCTGAGAGGCAAACTGCAAAGGGGTGAGCCTAAATATGTATCTTATCATGTGTGACCTGTTCTGTGAAATGACTGGGTTTCAATCACTCACCACAACAGCTGGCACAAGTATTTTATTACGCCATTTCACTGCTTTACATGGTCATTTCAAGAAATTATTCAGGTATTCATGTATTTCATGAAACACCTGACATTAATATTCCAGCTGTACTGTGAAACCAGTTATTGAGTGGAATGACTAACATTCCCTTTTATTTAGAGAATAGGTGCATTGTAATAATAAGTGTTAATTTTCTGGACTCACATAGAACCGTATGGGTCCAGCGGTGAGCATAAAAGACTGCACTGTGCTATAAACATGTATAATAAATATAGTTTTACTTCTCTTTTTGAGTTAGCAATACCAAACAATCAGGAATCAGATATTTTACATGTTATCTCCCTAATATTTTCTGTATTATCCTGTTATGAAAAAAAGCTTCTGCCAGTTCTCAAACTGCTTAGGTGGTTAGCTTTGTATCAGAACAATAAGTCTTTTTTCATATTTTAAAATAACTTTAATACAGAATAAGCAGTTCAATTATGTATATCTTTATGTATATATCTCTCTATATATCTATATTTATATCTATATCTCTCAAATCACAGATTCCCAGATGATCTAGATAAACCAGGCTTTCAGAATGGCAATCTCAGTTCTATACCTGCACATGAGGATGCACAGATAATGGCAGGTGCTTGTAAATCTTCATCTCTCTTCAAACCAACCATTTGAAATGTGCATGCTCTTGGATGAGCCTGCATCTTGGTGGTATCCACATACTGCTTGACAATAACCCAGCAGTTAATGTGCCCAAACTGCTATTCCTTGCTCTGGACAAGCCTTTTACACTGGTATTATGTTCCCTCCTGGTTCTTCTAATTTTACAGCTAATTTTTCTTTCACTGTACAAAAACTTGGTATCTCATCTCTTTTTAAGGCACAGAAAAATGCCTTATAATAAGAAAATATCTTCATGAGAACCAGTCGGAGACATGTATGATCCTAGTGAACATGAAAATTTAGAAGCATATCAGTTAAGTATTTCTCTTTAATCCTTTTATTCTCTCCTCATCTCTGTATTTGAAAGCTTTTAGTTTCTTTTCTTTCCCCTCTGAATTGAGCCCCTGCACTGATGGCCCTTCTTGTGGCCCTATCAGTAAATGAGTTTTATTTCAGTGTCTTAAAAAAGAGGTGATTTCTAGTAACTAATTCACATCCCCCTTTCCTTTCAAAATGGATTGACTTTTTACTAAACCACAAACCTGGGTCCTATCACTTAAATTGAGTGTAACAGGACAAAATATTTTTTCTGCTGTAATATTTTCTGTGTTAAATTTAACTGAATTTGACCATTCAGCTCAGTTTAAAATCAAAAATTCAGATTTTCCAAATATTTTTCACTTTTCTTTTTCAATGGAAATAGAAGTCAAATTTGAACTGATTTTCCTACTAGTTTACTTTGTTTCTGAAAGAAACATAGCAGTCTCAAAAAACTTTTTCCTGCACAAGCAATAATTTCTGCTTTCAAATTAACATTTTAATTCTCGACGCTTTGTAAATATTCCCTTAAAGCAGTAAGGTGTAAGGTTTTGCAAACACCTATATTGCATATGAGATGTAAACCCTTTAGCTTCTTAGCACAAACCTGTTAGGTTAGGTATAAATCTGTGCTTAGAGACATAAACAAAATCTTAACTGTTTATCTTTGCAGTTAAGATATTAAATTAAATTAAAAAATCAAATTTTATGTTGATGTTCCTTAATATTTGCTGCTTCTGGATTCAGTAAGGTGACTGTATGTATTTTAAAATGGGTGTGAAAGCCTGTACACATAAAGTAACTTTATCATTTCCATCATTCACAATAGCTGAAGCTGAAGAAGCACAAGCGAATTCTTAGTCCTCTGACCAGCACTCTCAGCCACTCATGCATGAAAAGGAGATTTCTTATCAGCTAAACAACTTAAATCTTCACTTTCCCATCCATCTGCTGAATGGGAAAAGAGTTCAAATCAAGAGAATAATTAAATTTCCCTGTAAATAATAGGGTTTAGCTGTCTTATGATATGTTTTCCCCTCCTTCCCCTCTTCTGCCTTTTCACATATATTTCCCAAATTTCTTTTTGAATATGACAAAAAGACCTTTCAAGTATTTTCCTCTTGTAATAGCCCAAACCACCTTTAAGCTGTAATGCCAATCCATATGTTGCACTGGCTTCCTGGACTTCCTGTAAGTTGGTGCATATATTTCACTGAAACAAATATATCTGCAGCCCTGAATCAGTATAAACTGAATCAGTATCAAACAGTATAAAATCAGATTAAAGAATTTCTGCTGACTTATCCCAGTGATAATATTTAGGTGTCACAGTTATATATCAAGGTAAATTGCAGTATAACAACTGGCTATTGATCTGCCAGTCATTTAGCTCAGGCACCTGAGTGTAAATCACTCTGGACCTGTCCTGGCCCACATACTTGGCCCTCCTTCCCATGGGGGTGGTATGTTGGAGATCACTCAGCTCTCATTCTAGTGTGGCATCAGATCCCTGTTACGGCACACAGCCACAGTCCTGGGTACCTCAGTTTAGAAGAAACTTGCCTTTGTGTACTCTTCATAAATCAAGTTTTAAAAGTTGCAGAGATTCACGTATAGTTTTAATCTTAGAGCATTCTGTCCAGTACAGAAATTCACAAGGTTGTTGCCTCGCTCCTATTTTTGAGGCAAACCTGCCCCCAGTGAGAGTCCAAAGTGTAAGATGTTTATTGAGCTTTAGATAGAGCAAAGTGGGGAAGTGCCTCAATCTCCCCCTTGAATCCTGGATACCTCAACTGGGCACAAAGAGACCATATTATCTTTCTTATTTTCAAAGACATTCTCTGGGAAAATAAAATTTGAACCTAAAAAGAGGATATAATGATCAGCTGCATATTCTTAGTTGTATGCAAGAAGTTCAGAGTAATTATTAATATAAAATATTTACTTGATCCCATCTAGTAGCTTCTCAACTGCCCAATGTCCATTAAATCACAGCAGTTAAAACACACTTCCCCTCTTGTCAGCTGCTCTCTGTATCTGAGTCCAGGGGCCTCCACATTTATCAAGTACTAATATGTCTCTACAGAGCAAACAGGCTGTAGGTGAAGAGATATCACCCATCAGCCTGTCAGCCAAGCAAACAAAACCTGGCACACAAGTGCAAGTGAGTTGTGATTCTTTCTTTGCAGAAAGATGTTCAGCAGGATAGAGTACTCTGGAGATGCCACACATCCCACTCAGAGAGGTGCCAGAAATAAATGTGATGCTTAAAGTATTATGGGAATCAGGAATACAAGGGAAACTTAAACTGTATCACGGTGTTAATTAAGCAGAGCTGGCCAGGTATTTGCTTTCAAAATATTTTTAATAGATTTAACAGAACTGGTGGTGGAAAAAGATGGCTTTTCATCAGCCTCTAGATTATACAGGGAATTTTTTAAAAAATCAACATAATCCACATAATCCATAATGACACAAACTCCCTAGTTTATATGTCCTGGTAGCTCAGTTTCAAATGGAAGTATTTTATTTTCCTGCAACTTCTTGCATCTTTTCTTGATATTTCATCATATTAATACTGGAAAAAAATTAAATGAAAATTATTTCAAAATAACAATCATTTGATTTGTTTGATGATTTTTGAATGATCTTGGGAATTTGGAGAGGTCCCAGCTGACCAGAAACTGGGGAATGTTTTCCCAGTTTTCAGGAAGGGCAAGAAGGAAGACCCCAGAAACTAAAGGCCTGTCAGTCTTCCTTCGGTGCCTGGCAAAGTTATGGAGAAGGTTATTCTGGGAGGTATTGAAAAACACCTGAAAGACAACAGAGTCATTGGTCACAGCCAGCAGGGCTTCATGAGAGGAAAGTCCTGCTTATCAAATCTGATTTCCTTTTATGACAAGGTAACCCACCCAGTTAATCAAGGGAAGCCAGTTGATTTAATCATTTTGGATTTCATTAAAGCTTTTGATAATATCTCTTACAGGATCCTTCTGGACAAAATGTCCAGAACACAGCTGTATAAACATATCAGGGGTAGGTGATGGGTCAGGTACAAAGGGCTATAGTGAATGGGGTGAAATCCAACTGGAGGTCTGTCACTGTTGGGGTTCCACAGGGCTCCATCCTCCACCTTGTGCTCTTCAACATCTTCATAAATTACTTGGATGTAGGACTGGAAGGGATATTAAGTTTTGCAGATGATACTAAAGTGGAAGGAGCTGCTGACTCCCTTGAAGGCAGGGAAGCCCTGCAGAGTGACCTTGATAAATTAAAGGACTGGGCAATCAACAATCACATGAAGTTCAATGAGGAAAAGTGCCAGGGTGGAACAGGATGGGATGGGATTGGGCAACCCTAGATGTACGTACAGACTAGGAAATGAGATGCTGGACCTGGGGGTCCTGGTCGAGGGCAAACTGAATCTGAGCCAGCAGTGCCCTGGCAGCCAGGAGGGCCAACTCTGTCCTGGGGAGCATCAGGCACAGCATGGCCAGCTGGGCAAGGGAGGGGATTGTCCTGCTCTGCTCTGCACTGGGGCGGCCTCACCTCCAGTGCTGGGGGCAGATTTGGGCACTGCAGTATACGAAAGACTAAAGTATTAGAAAACATTCAAAGAAGGGCCAAGAAGATGGTGAAGATCCTTGAGTGGAAACCATATGAGGAGGAGCTGAGGTTCCTTGATCTGCTCATCCTGGAGGAGAGGAGGCTGAGAGGAGACCTCATGGCAGTTACAACTTCCTCATGAGGGGAAGAGGAGGGGCAGGCACTGATCTCTTCATTCTTGTGACCAGTGACATGACATGAGGGAATGATCTGAAGATGTTAGGGGAGGTTTAGGTTGGATATTAGAAAAAGGTTCTTCTCCCAGAGGGTGTTTGGGCAGTGGAACAGGCTCCCCAGGGAAGTGGTCACAGCACCAAGCCTGACAGAGTTCAAAAAGCATTTGGACAATGCTCTCAGGCACATGATATGACTCTTGGGCATGCCCTGCGCAGGGCTAAGAGCTGGACCCAATGATCCTTGTGGGTCCCTTCCAACTCAGCATACTCCTATTCTGTGATTCTGTGATTGATTCAACTTTTTTTTTTTTTTGATTACTAAATTAGAAATATTTTCAAGTTCTTAACTCTTAAACTATTCTCATGAAAAGAAAAACAACTTTTTAGCTACCAATAAGTCATATTATTAGGCGCATGAATATTTCATATGAAAAGAAACCACACAAAGCATGCAAATCTAGCAAGAACAAAAATTCTCCTTAGCCTCTATGTTGTGTCTCTGCATCATTTTGATGGTGGTTTTCTTTGTGCTCTGCTGGTTTGTACTCATTTTTGCTCTTTTTGAGTATTTGATCTTTTTCCTTTACCCTTTTACCATACCTGCTCTCTTCAGTCTTTTCCCTACATCATTGCCAACATGTGGAACAAGGATGATTCTTCCAAGGGCAATGGGCTCAGTAGGATAGAGGAAAACTTGTCTTCACCTTCCTGATGGAGGGCAAAGTGGCAGGAACAAGCAGACAGGAACATGAACACATCTTTCTCCTGAGGGAGAAATGAAGTGGTAGACAGCAGAACAAAGCTGGTAAAAAAACAAGGCCAGGTCCAGATTCTGCTCTTTATGACTACACAGGTGTAGAGAAGAACCCAACAGAAAGATCACACCTTTCCTCCAAAGTAGCAGAGGCAAAGAAAACCTTCCTAGGTGCAATACAGATCATTGCTTATTTCCTTAAGATAAGGACCGCAGAGAGGAGATGCTGAGAAAAGATGAGGCATTTCCCAGCCAGAGGAGAAATGCAGAAATTATCAGTCTGTTTTTACTAGCACAAGATAGTGTAATAAATTTCACTACTTATCCTCAAACTGTCCTCACAGGCCCTTGGTGGTAGCCAGGCCTGTGGATCAAGATCATGAAGTCCCTTAAAGGCAGTCTCTCAGGAGCTCCAATTTCACTTCCAAGTGCATTTCTTTTTCTCTTTCTGTAAGTTAGGTCTTCCTTTCCTGTTGTTAGAAAAGATACAGAAAAGGAATTTATATATTCTCAAGCCTTAAGATCTTCACCATTGAGGGATGAGCCCACACAGACTCACAAAATACACTTAATGTACAGATTCACAACATGCAAATTTTCTTTTGTGCTGTAATATCGCTACACAGCAACATAACACAGCAACTATAACTCCTGTTGATGTGAGATTTTTTGAGACTATATTCAATGCCTTCATGCATTTTCTACATCCTAACCTTTAGACCATCTGTCTTAAGTTTTCTTTTCCTCTACTAGAAACTTACAGAAATTTCCTTTATCGCTCCTTTTAAAAGTCACTTGCAGACATTTTTTCATAGAGCAACATAGCGAACTGTAGGGAAACAGGTTAAAAAAAAAAACTTTAACAAGGAGAAAGGAATATTTGATGCTATGTAGGAAACGTTGCTAATATTTCCTTTTGGACACTAAATTTACTCCAAGATAGCTGGGGTAACTTGGGCATAATGTACCACAAGGAGAAGTTGGAGCGTACAGAGGGCACTGAGGGGAGGGTATTAAGAGGCAGCGCCCCTGCAGGCTTTCCACAATCCCACAGCTAGTTAGCAGAACGTTTCCAGCTGTAAGATTACCAGGATTTCCTCCACCTGAAGCCAGACTAAGTAGTTTGTTACCGTGAACTGCCTCTGCCACCCAGTGGGAGTTTGTGGGAAATGCGAGAGTGTCCTGGAACAAGCAACCAGCATTCTGCGCCGAGCCTTATAACCTTTCCATTATAAAGATCGCCTGGTGTTGCAATTCTCTGCCTGCCTGGCTGCCTATATGGAATCAACCCACACGACACACCGCCAAAGAAGATTAATCTTTTCTGTTTCGTTTCTCAATGGATTTGAGTATAAAAAAAAAATAAAAAAGCACTGCCAAACCCCAAAACTCCTGAATTTGAGCATGCGGAAACTTTGTGGCAGTTGTAATCTGAAGCTGTGTATTTACACAGCAAGGAGGACATTTTTCCAATAAAATACACATAATTTTAAATGGCAAATGCAGAGCTGTCAACAGACACTGCTCAAATGCATCAGTTAAAAGCTGTTTATTTCCTAGGAAATTGTGTTTTGATACAGGCAGTTGCAGGCAATCCCAGGACCATGAACATATGTTTTAAAACCATTTAAGGACTAGATGTAGTAAGAGTTAAAGAAATATAATGCAGACAATAAAGAAGCCAGATTATTTTGTATGAACTAGAATATTCATTAAAAAAAAGAAGAAGAAAATCATGGCATTGAGTATTCTGTGAAACCTTTCAGCCATCTCTATGGTAGGCATCATTGTAGACATGCAATTTACCTAAGTGATGCTAACACATAATTTAGAAAGAAATATTTTTTAATTAACAGCATTCCAGAAATATTTCATCTCCTTATGTTTGGCAAAGCTATCAGAAACCTTTCTGCACATCACACATACTCAGTAGTGGAGCTAGTTGGAAAAGAAGTGGCAGTAGAGAGGAGAGGTGTGCATTTAGTATTACTATTGTTGATTCTGCTCCTTTCTCTTGTTGCTCTTCTAGATCATTCAACATGGAGAATGTTTTATTCCTTGCATAGAAGATCTCAAGGCCTTCATGAAGAATAATGCAACTACCTAAAATACAGAAAAAACTAGTAGTGTTAATTATTGCTCCTAGTTCTTTATATTTGTATATGTATATATGCACATACAAATGTGTTCATGTATAAATAACTACATATTTATATATACTGCCCTTTATACTCATGAGAAAGGGAAAGTGGATTCTAAGATCTTCTTTGTTCCCTGTAGAAAGAATTGTCGTAGTATTTACTGGTAGGACAATTAGCTGTGCCTGGGAGGGCCAAGGGTTAAAGACTATTGATGGTATTATCTGATGCAGATGAAATCTTCAATTCTCAGCCCAGTCGTAGAGAAGAAAAGGGAGGGTGAAATGAGGGATATTGTTACTGTCCTGAAGTTTTCCAGCATCATCTGAAGGCAGATAATTTGATCCACTTGTATCCAGACCTAGGACAAACACGACCCTGTGAATTTTAATCTGATAATCATTGAAATTATAAGCTCCCTCTCCTTTTATGAATTATGTGCATTTTACAAAAGTTGAGAGGTACACAAATATCACTACATTGTGCCTACCATTATATCTTACTTAACTTGAATGACATTTAAACAACAGCCTTAACATTCCTCTAAGTCTGACTGCTTATACAGTATTCCATCTTTATCTGGCTGACCTTTATGTCCTGACTTAGCTTCTTAGGTGTCACATTTGAGGATATCTGATGAGGTACATAGAGACCATAATTAAAAATTAAACTGGAAAACTGACATTAAACTTTCCCATTCTTCCTATGGTGTGGAGAAAAAGTCAGCTGTGGGGGTTGATGGCTGCAAGCACCTCACAGAGAAAACTGAACTGCTTGAATGGTTGAGATCCTACACATTCTCCAGTATGAACTTAGGTTGCCCAAGTCAGTCAGTGCCCTGGGAAGCTGAGCCACAGGTCCTTCAGCAACGACAGCATTATGTGTCCTTTGAGGCATAAGGAGCTCTGATATCTGGCTCACTGAATTAGCATCCAGGAAGACACAGTTTTATTCCTTGGTCAGCCAAAGATTGATGGTGATTTTGTATTAGCTATTTTGTTTTAATCCACAGAGAGCCAAGATAATCTCCCAGCCTGTACCTATATGGGGCTGAGTAAATCAAGTCAGCCTCAGTGCCATGCCTCAATATGCTTATGCAAGGCACATAAAAGTGATCTGCCCCTAGCATGACAGCCATCTACCATCTCCTTTATGCATTTTTTGATACAACAGAGGTCAAAAGGGCCCTTAGGCACTCTCCACATGAAGTTTTGCTGCTGTGGGCCAAGATTCCACTCCATGCAAAGTGTTGCTACTGCTTTGTCGCTGTTGAGACTGGTTCTGGTTCTGCCCGTGCTACTCAGGACACAGGCCCCTCCCTATCCCTTGGCTGTACGTCCTTCCAGCCCCTGCTTTGCCATGCTGGCACTGTTGGGATCTAAGAGAACTCAGTCTCAGTTTATATTGCTAAAACACTAGTGAGAGCCTGGACTCAGGCCAGAAAAGAGCCTTAAGAGGCTCTTCCTGCCTCCCTTTTCTGTCAAGGCTTCAGAGACCATCTCTGCCCACATCCCAAGGAGGAGCATGTGCACCAAGCCAGAAATACCTCCAACCCCTTGCCTACCCCAAATGCTCCCTGTGCCCACCTGACCAGCCCCTGTGGGAGTCATGAAGGGACAGAAGACTGGGCAATGTCATAGCAAATCTGCAAGCACACAGCATACCATATCATCTGCTGCTGTTCAGCCCCAGTTTTATCCCATCTTTGCACTGGATTTTTATGGGAATGGGCACTGTTTTTTGATTCCCTTGTGCACCAAGGGGACTGAAGATAGAGAACAGGGGAGGATTCTTCATCTCTCCTGCATTTCCCTGCAATGTAGGAGGCGACATGATGTAAGAAATCACATGTGATCTCTCAAATACAAGATTTTTGGAAGAAATGAGGGTTGACACAAACACTGCTGGTCCAGAAATGGCCTGAACGGGGTAGGACTCTGGCAGAAGTAGCAATTGCTAAGTAAGGGCAGTAAAATGATATCTGCACATACAGGATTAGATTTGGGAGTTCAGAGCTCTGTTTATTCTCTTTCTAAGATAATTCTAGTGAGAATGAAATAACGTAGAAGAGGTTTAATGCTTGGGAATTCAATCACATTGCTTTTTATTATTATTTAAACAACACATCTACTAAAATTCACTCAATGAAAGTTAAACAAGCTCACTAACAACTTAATTTTCATTTGGTAATTCAAGGTCTTTCTGGAGATGTATCAGAAACAAGAGAAAAGCTCTCTGCCTCCATTAATGTTTTATGTCAGAGTTATAATTTTATTACAGAACTGCCTTGTTTCAGCCTCTGAGAATAGCATCATAACATCTTAGAGACTGCTATGTAGAGCAGTTTAATTACTATCTGATGGTTAGATCAACAGTGTGAAAACACTGACTCTGTTATTCATGAACAAGCCAGAAAAATTAAACTGCTCACTAGAAATTGTTCTTTAAATACTTCTGCAATAACAGTGGGAATTGTTTTTCTAGATTAAAATTCCAAGTAATGCTCACTATCTATTTCTTTAAGATGGCTTTTATGTATGTTTTGACCAGTGACAATAGATGGTATTTTCAGAATTACTCTGCAAGTAAGGTTCTTACATCTCACTGATAGTAAGGGCTCAACACTTCCAAAAGCTATCACTCACTTTTGAAATCTGAGCTGAAATCTAATTTTGTGGCCACTTTTGGTGTTTGAATACAAAAGTATCTCTATTCATTTCAGTCATAGCATGCACTCTGCTAATAGCTTAATTCATTGGGCATATTATTTAAATTGAAACGTACATTTTAAGTCAGATGTTCAGAATTTTATTGCTGGAATAATTTAACTGAAGGGGAGATCATATTGTGAATTTATGATACTACAGAAAATGCAGGCTTAAAAAAAATACCGCCAAACAAACCACACTTTGGATTTACTGCACTGAATTACAGAAGAGCTGAATTAGTTTCCTCAAAAGTAGCATTGTCACATTTCTCATAAATAGCCCAAAAAAATAATTAAAACTTTAAGTCTCCTAGAGGGTAGACCAAACCACGTTTCACGTGTTTTTAGAAGCATGTATGGTTCCTTTGAACAGCCCCTTCTTAGTCCCATCCTGCTGATTAATGAGCCTAATTACAGGCAGAGAGAAGAAAGAAGAAGGAATTGAGTTGTTGTTTTACAAATGACATTTAGGAGCAAATGAAATCTAATTTAAATAATAATATAATGGCTTTCCAACTTTTCTCACATCTTAATGAGGTACACTTATAAAATCCATTCTGATGATGACAGGGTTCATTGGGTAATTTTTGAATGGCTAATTTTGTCTTGTGAATTCCAGGGTACAAAACATTGGTGACTAAAATTGTTCAGGAGACCCTCAGTCCTAGAATTTATGAAGGGCTAAACAGCATTGAAAAGCCTTTCAAAGATAAAGCACAGTTCACAGATGGGCACTGAATGCAAAGAAAAAATATCAGATAAAAAACCCCCAACAAAACCAAACAAAAGGAAAAGCAGAAGGAGAAAAGAAACTCCTCTTGAATATTTCAATCATTGCATATCAAAAAAGACTGAAAATTAGTAGTCAGCCTAATGCAAAGTAACTAACCAAAGGGCAAACATATTGACTAATAACCAAGTTCTAAACAAGAAATGCTTTTTCTGAACCAGAAATCAAGCATCCAGAAGAAATTTCTGGAATTTACAGACATTCTTAGCACCTTTTCTTCCCATGAACTCCAGTGATTTTACAAATTGCAGGCTGAGCATGCTCGTGTAAGGCACATGGCCCCACTCAGGATCACAGATCCACGAAAGTTGGCAAAGACTTCCAAGACCCAACCTTTGACCAAACACCACCATGTCAATTAACATAGCACAAAGTGCCATACCCAGTCTTTTCCTGAACACTTCCAGGGATGGTGACTCCACCACTTCCCTGGGCAGTCCATTCAAAAGAAATTCTTCCTGAAGTCCTACATGAACCTCCCCTTCTGCAGCTTGGCACCATTTCCTCTTGTCCTGTCGTTTGTTGCCTGGGAGAGGGGGCCATACCCCACCTGGCTGCAATCTCCTTTAGGCAGTTGTAAAGAGCAATAACATGCCCCCTGAGCCTCCTTTTCTCCAGGAAAAACACCTCCAGCTCCCTCAGATGCCCCTCATATGACCTAGTCTCTAGACCCTTCACCAGCTCCATTGCCCTTCTCTGGAAGGATGCTCCAGCACCTCAGCAACTTTCTTGAAGGGGCTTAAAACCAAGCACAGCATTCGAGGACTGTCCTCTCCAGTGCTGAGAACAGGGCATGATCACTGCCCTGGTCCTGCTGACCACACTATTTATGTGCTATGCACAGCTACCCCACAAGTGCTGGTGGTCCAACACCTACAATATCTGGGAAAGAGTGTGGATACACGGGGGACCTGGTAAGATTCAGGCACCTACAGCTACTGCTCCAGGAGTCATCTCTCCTACCATGCCCATGCACCTCTGTCATTGCCTACTGAGTTTTGGGTGGTTCTCACTACATCCTTTTTACATTCCTGCACAAAACCAAAGTAAAAAAACCCCAAACCTCCAATATGGCAACCTCCTCAAGAATAATGAAGGCACCTTGTCAAATCTGCAAGTGAAATGAGAGGTTTATTTCTTCACTTGAGCGTGTTACAGGGTAGCCTGCATCTGCCTTCTTTTGAGGGAAAGAGAGAGGTCCAGGGGTTTTACTGAAGCAGGGACACAAGTATTAGATGGAAAAGGTGGAAAAGAAGGGATAAAAACTGGAGACAGAGATCTGGAAACAGGTGCTGAGGGGAAAATACAAACTTCTGAAAGAGAAGGGAAATTGATGGAGATGAAGCTGGGCCAAAATACAATTGACACTCACAGCCCATACAATTCTCTAATCAAGCTCTATTTAAATTATCACAGGGTTGTAAAACCTCTCTTCTTTCCCTTCTACTGCTCACTCCTTCAGTTTGAACAACTTCCCTGTGTGAGAGAGGCATAGCCTGCAGGCTTCAGAGCAGGACCAGAATCATCTACATCAATGTCCTTAAGAAGGCAGGTGGACATTCAGACTGAAAGCAGGATACTAAGCAAGGCTTTCATTGGTGCCTAAGAATGACAAATGAGAGTCTCCTAGAAAGACTTTGCTCAATAATACCCCTTGATACAATTTTCATAAATCATTACACATTTTTACAAAAGAGTCAGCGGTTTTAAAAGAACCCCACTGGTCTTTCATCACTGCTGATAACCCACATCATACAAACAGCATTTTCCAATGTATTCTAAATGCACATATTACCCAGCAAGTGGTCCGGTAGAAATTGAAATGGCCCCTTAAAGACCTTTGCCAGTTTAACAAAAACCAGCATTTTCTAGGAAATCTCTCCAAGTTAAGAGAATCATAGACTTAACAGCACAGAAAAAAGCCTCAAATCTTTACTTAGAAACGAGTTTTAAAATGATTTAGTGTTTGTAGGCCTGTAAGAGATGTGGTAAGTTTTTTCCAGGCCCTGGGTCATATCTGTCCCCTTGATCTTTCAGGCATCCTCTATTAAGAGCCTAGATTAAATTAGCTGCTAAAACATAAGGTTTGTTTTCTATGTCTATTCCTGTAACTTGAATTTGCTCTTTTGCTGTTAAAGCACAAGTAACTAGGTTAGTAAAAAGAAGATAGAGACAGTACTAGAAGTTGTACCAATCACAGGAAGATCAGGATTAAAGCACCTAAGGGATGAAAACTATAACATGCTGGTATCGTGTCCAAAGGATGTAATTGAAACTGTACTGATTAAATAAATTAAAAAGAGCCTTGAAAATTTATTTTAAGAGTATAGATACAACAGTGCTTAGGACATGAAATAGGTCATTCCAGGTCATAATTCTGTTTGAGTTAATTTCTATAATTTTGTTCTATATTTTTCTGCTTACAACACAATTTTTTTAACTTAAACTGTGCCTGCATGTTCCACAACATGCACGTACCACAGCTTGAATGACATGCATGAAAAGTAACAGTCCATAAAGAAACAATGGCAGGCCTAGTAACTTTAATGACTACAAGGAGGCTTAATGAAGCAGGCCAACAGCCACATCATTCTACAATAAAGAGAGTTGTACCCCCATATCCTTCTGCCAAATGTTCTGGGAAATGACCATGTTTTGCAACTCTTCAGTGGAGCAATATCAGAAATACACACACTACACTATAGGGCTGCTGTTGCATTCTCCTCAGATTAATGTGCAGCAGCAAAATGTGGACTTGGGAAGAAATATTTGGATCCTCTCCCATTAAAGAGGAAGAGAGGAAATAAAGTTTTTTTCTGGTAGTTAATTTTGTGTTGCAGAAGGTGTTTTGAAGAGAGGTTAGAGATGAATGTGGAGTGCACCTGAAGGATATTGGAGTCTGAAGGGTATCAAAGCACGGACATCACAGTTATCCTGTAAAATAATTAGAAAACCAAGAAAGAAATTACAGCTATGTATCAGCTGCATATAGTTCTACTCTGGACTACTAAATTTAGCAACACTTACCTTGTTCCTGTTTCCCTTCCTGGAGCTGCTACTGCTCCTGTCGCCATAATGACTTTTCCCTGTTGAAAATAGAAAGGAAAAGCACCCCCTTATCCCCCAGAATCTCCAATATTTTGCTGTCAGTCTTGAATCATCAAAGTCTGATTTTGACTATACTGCTGGGAAGCCTTGGACTAGTTCTGAGTGAACACGAGCAGCCCTGTAAATTCATTGTCTTGAAATATGTTTGTCTTGAAATATGTTTGTGTTTCCCATTAGTGAACAGAAGGGTGGCCAAGAAGACAAAAAGGAAATGGGCACCTGGCATCTTTTCACACTTGCCTTAGATTTTGACTCAGTTTAAGAGTCAGACTACCTCCCAGTCTTCTCCTGCCACATTCTTCTCAGACTGAGCTGCTCAAGTCTCACATCTCAGATCCACCTGGGTCTCAGGGAAGAGGAGGAAGGTAGTTCTTCTTGGACTGAAATTTCTTTAGGAAGACTAATTTTCTTTTCACATTTGCTGTGAGCAAAACAGTCACCAGCAAATCACCAGAAAGCCTATTGACATCTTTTGAGACCAAAAACATGGCAAGAGAATCATAATAAAAAAACAATAAGAAATCTAGTTTATTGCTAGACTTCTACTTATAACTCAAAGCCACCTAAGGCACCAGTAAGCACAGACACAAATTCCACTACTGTCATTCTGATATTTCTCTTCCTTGGATGTTCATTTGACACTTGATTAGTCATTTTTTAAAAACACCATCATGTTTTTATTTCTTCAGCTTTTTGATCCTGAAACAGAACAGCATACACAGTTTTCTCAAATGGGAGAAGCAGAGACCTGTATGTTTGCCAATAACTGGCAATTACTGAACAGGTAACACATTTAGCACTAGAGCATAAGGTTTTTTAAAAATTTGTGCTATGCTAATTGAACTAATTGAAACATAGCAATCTTTGGAACTGCCTCTTTCCTGTGGTGTCAGTCACAATGATATATTGGGGTCTCCCATCCAGCAGATTGTGAAGAAGAGACAGGAACAGAGGTGGAACTGCAAGCTGCCTCCTGTTAAGAACAGGAAATCGTTCAGCACTCCAATTCCTGGTGGTGGTCCTTGAGTTGAAAGATACTAACTCTCACAACTGCTACCGTTTCTGAATTTACCAGAAAAGGATTAATCTCTTCTTCCTCAATGATGCTGGAAAAATGAGAAGCTAATTGTCACCATTTGTAGTGGTAGTCTCTTTCAGCACACACACTGACAGCTTTTCTACTCCATTTTCCATTTTGCCACAGCAAATTTGCAGCTGATAGCACATGCCATAAAACATCCTGCCACTGTACATTGTCTTTGCATTATTTTGTTTAAAGAACTAAAGTGTGAAACTTGGATACACAAAGATTTCAGATATAGATGTGATTATTCTGATGTGCTTTATCATTAGACTCCTTTTTGCCTGTGTGTACATGAAATGATCCAGGCTCAGAGAAAATAGAGTAATTTAGTATAATCAAATTTATGTAGCTGTTCTGCAAACCCTATGGACATTAAAGCATTAGAATAAGGAAGTACTTAAATATGAGTGGGAAAAAAAACCCCTTTAAAAATATGTAATTCAATCTTATTGCCTTGTATAATGTATTAGACTCAATTTACTTCCAGTGTTGCATCTTAATAAAAAATATAAAATATAACACTCATTTTTAGGTCAATTAATCTGCATATCAAAAACTGCAAGATATCCTTCTAGAGTCTATTTTATAGCAATTACTCTAATAATTGCTAAAGGATACACACACTGAGTGGAACTGATGTAATCACTACTTTATATGTACAATGGGTGAGGACGTTTTTTGTTTTTACATACAATTTCCAACTTACTTCAGAGCTTGCCCAACACTATGCTTCAACTTGTATGTGAGCTACAACGCAAACAGAAATCCAGGCCTTTGGTGGTGACCATGGTCCAGTCAGGAAAGCTCCCCTCCTGTAGAGATGCGAGTTTCAGGTTTTTGAATTTGTATTTGTAATTTGTGTTTGTATTAGGTCTGTACTTGGTATGTCCCTTTCACCCCCCTACCCCTGATGACCCCTGTGGTTCCTCCTGATGTAACCCCTCTCCCCTTCCCTTCCCCATTGGGTCAGTGTTTCCCCGCCCAGGGCTGCCCTGGGAAAAAGAAGATGCAGGCTCAGCCTCTCTCTCTCTCTCCACTCTCTCTCCATGCTTCTTCCATGCTTCTCCCATGCTGAGAAGGGGCTCTGGCAAAGCCCCTTCCACATGGCCACGGTGAATAAACACCTTCCCTAAAAAGACAGAGCACGCTTCGTCTTCCAAGCCTGAACCAAGCACAGCCTGCTGAGCTGAAGGACCCACACAAACTGTTTCTGTGGTCTGGGGGATTGGCTAGCTGGCAATTGCACCCCACCACGAAAGAAACATCTACACCCTCCAGTACCAGCAAGGTGGTCACTCCTTTATTTTCATTACTTGATGCTGGTAAGTGCATATGCAACATAAGACCAGAGAAACCTCAGGACAACACCTGGTGTGCTTTCTCAACCCTGGGAAAGATCAATTATATCTACATAATTACTGGAAAATACTAGTTAATCTGGTTTTAAAAACCTCAAATGGCAAATGATTATGGTTCCTCTTTATAAATTAACCTGTTCTACTACTTGGTCATCCCTACCATCAGGAAGGTACCTTTTAATTTTGAACCCATAAACCTCCTTGATTTTTTTTTTTTGTTTGTTTTTTTTTTTAAATCATATTCACTATGAATATGAAGGGAATACACTCTACTTCATCTTTGCAGAAGCTTTTTAGTTATTTCAAGATCATCTTCCAATTTCGTTTTCCCTAAAGAACTTAAATTATTTCAATGTTTTCTGGTATGTCATATATTCAGGATTTCTAACTATTCTCAGACCTTCACTGTTTTCCCTCCAGGTTGCCCACATCTTTCTTGAAAGAAAATATCCAACAGGGGACATAAAACTTAACATGAAACTCTGAGGCATTTCCACTGCTACCTAAAGAGAAGGGTAATCTCTTTCATCCCTGTGCAGTTAAGTCCTTTCTTGCTCCTTGGTTCCTTTAAAATGGCATACTTTTTCTCAACTAAATAATAAATAGAGTAGGGATCAACTACTGGAATAAAAAAAAATCTTAATTTGAATTATTATGGAGGGAAGTTTTAAGCATTCTTATGCTGCAACACAGACACACAAGACAAGTTACAAAATTCAGCCAGCGTTGCAGATGTAAATTTCAGATGAGAGCAAAACACAGACTGAGTACATCTCAGAACACAGTAGAAGTGACTTGTTCAAACTTAGATGGAACATTTCCTATGAAGAAGTGATGCAGCACAGCAGTAAGCAACCAAGAGCATTCTAAAACAATGAGATGGCCAAACACAGCTTCAAAATCTCAGCTTGACTGTAGGGGAGACAGCTGCAATTCAAGGTCTGTCAAGCTGTGACTTTCTATTCTACTCATTTTGCTGATGGAAGAGAGAATGCTGTTTTTATAGCACTCAGTTCCTGCTGAAAGACTCAAACCAAGCCAGAAAGAAAATATCAGCCCCACAGACAGGGTAGGATTCACACCAATTCACAAGAATTAAAGTTTCTTTGTCCAGATATCCTCTTAATATAGTGAAAAACAACACTTCAGCCAAGGAAGCATCACACAACAGATTTCAGGCTTTGTGATGAAGTAAAAAAAAAAAAATCATTTAGAAGCTGGGTGTTGTGAAAACATCTATACTTCTCCTAGTGTATACCAATGATAATAGTTTATTTCTACCCTTAGAATAATTAATACCTTGTTTAGTTAATACCAAGTAGGAAAATTCTTCTGTGTGTAACTACCTCATTGTCATAAATCTTATCTAAGTCTTTCTTCAAGGAGAAAGTAAACATCAGGTTTTCTGGGAGTTGGGCTGGAGAAAACTATTTTGAAAAAGTTGGACTTTTCATCTTGTGGTTTTGTCAGTCCTGCTTCTGTCATCTGTGGTTTGATCTTGGGAGCAATCTGCATACAAGATGACAATGAGTGTGGTTAAGAGTCCATCTGAACAAACAAAAAGAGAAAAGAAAATGGAAAAGACCAAAGCTGCTTTTTCCTCTCTTCTTTACACCTGGCTTTGAAATATAAACTAGCATGCTGTTCAACCCAGATAAAAGTGTTTCACAGGGATGTCTCCAACTGAAGAACGAATTTGTCAGAAGAAAAAGAACAATGCATAATTTTTATTGCATATTTTCATGAGTCCTATGGCCTTTATTGAAGCCAGAAAGAATTCTGAAGTAACGAGGATAGGAAGGGAGTAAGTTCAAAACAAGGAGAGTAAGCCGCTGGATTCAAAATCATTTGATAAAGGATTAATGCAAGTGTTTCATTCTGGGGATTATCCGATGAGTATCTCATGTGAATAATGATTTCAGTAGTCATACTTTATTTTATGCTTTATTACAGCTCTTCTACTAGTTAGATTACAGTTTATTTCCTTATCAGACAGGCCCAAACTCCAATAAGTTTTCATTATGACTAAACAAACGAGAGAGACACAATAGACACAGGGCTCTTATCCTACCCCACTGGAGTAAGAAATCACCTACTCCAGTGAAAACCTTCTTTCCCTACTTTTCTGCCTGGTCTTGCAGCTTCCTGCTGATCCCATGGATGGAGAAGCTATGTACTTCCTTCCACTCCCCTCCTGACTCCACCAAATCACCAGAGAAAGTGATCACAATTTCCTTTTAGTCCATCACTTGCAGTCCACTGCAGGGGGGAAAAACTCATTCAAGCCTCATTATGACCTGGGAATAAGGGAATAAGGATAGTGATAGAGACTTAACAAGGCTGAGTCATTCAGTCTTTAACACAGGACTAAATTCAGAGAGGAATGTTGTATTCATGTATCACAATTTCATTGATGATGCTATAACATAAATTCAGAATTGAGTTACTCCTGTGATAACAACTGAAACCTCTCTACGATCACAAACACTTCAAACAATATTTTATTTTTTTCTTTGGATGATACATATGTGAGGTTTTGTTTTATCTGTCTTTAGCTTAATTGTGAACACAGCAGTGCTGGGTTAACAGTTGGACTTGATGATCCTACAAGGCTCTTTCCAATCGAAATAATTCTAATAATTCTATGATTTGTCCAGTTCTAGTTCTGACACTGTTGTTCTTTGTACATCAGTTGAATGTTGATGTCTGAATGCTGGTTACACTCAGCCAAACAAAAGAGATCAGACTATTAAGAATTATTTCTCAGTGCCTTAATATACTCCAGATTCACTGAATAATGTTAGAAAAATTACCTGAAGTAATTTATCCCAGTTTGGCCCCTCCTGTGAGATGTTCCAGCAGCACATATGGTGAGTTCAGCCTTCAAAAACAAATGAAGTTTATTTCTTTGCTTATGAAAACACAAATCACAACAGAAACCTCTCCTGCTCTTAGGTCTGAGAGCTTGACATATATTTAGCAGTTCCCACATGACTTGTACTCCAAGTCAGTCACATTTTTTGGGTATTTTACCCTTTATCTAGAGAACTATTTTCCTCACCAAGGCTGATAATTACTGCAAGTCAATGCTACTTGTTACTATCTTCATTGTGTTTGCTTTCTATAAAAATCACATGTGTTGTGAACTTCCCTGTAAAATGCTGAGTCTTCTGGTCTCTTATTCTCACTTCTGTTCCTGTAAAGATCACAGAGCTGCTTCCAGCTCTGGGATCCTCCACACAGGAAGGATATCAATCTGTTGGAGTGAGTTCAGAGGAGGCACAAGATGGTTTGAATGATAAAGTTCCTCTCCTGTGAGGAAAGCCTGAGAGAATTGGGTATGTTCAGTCTGGAAAAGGAAAGGCTTCTGGGTGTCCTAGTTGTAGCCTTCTACTACCTGAAGGGAGCCTACAACAAAAGACAGAGGCTTCTACAAGAGCAGGTAGTCCCAGGAGTGATGGCTTTAAACTGAGAGTAGGTTTAGATGAGATATTAGGAGGAAATCCATCACTGCGGGAGTGGTGAGACACTGGCACAGGCTGCCCAGAGGAGTTGTGCATGCTTCATCCCTGAAGGTGTTCCAGGCCAGATTGGATGGAGCTCTGAAAAACTTTGCCTAGTGAGAGGTGCCCCCAGCCATGGCAGAGGGGTTGGAACTAGATGATCTTTACTGTCCCTTCAAACTCAAAGACTCTATGATTTTATGATTATATTTCCTGCTGCAATCCAGTTAAAAGTTTTTTATTATCTTTATTTTCAAACATTTAACAGTCTGAAACAGGGAAAGGAACCTGTAAGATTTCTGGAATAAACCTATATTTTCAGAGTTTTTTCATAACTTTTCCTTTGATGTCAACCAAAGGACAAAGACAGCAACATATTGGCCACATTGAATTGTCTTGTCCCTTATGACAGAAGCTGTATCATACTATTTATTTGGCTGGAACAGAGAGCCTGTGTGCAGCTAGTTACGCCGTTGTAGAAGTGAAAAGACATGATGGCCACTTTGCAATGATACATGTGCAAATAATTCTTCAGGAAAATTCAGGCTTTTCTTTCTAACTAGAGTTTGAAGGCAAATAAGCAGGACTAAAAATCTCTCCTTGCTCAGAGCCACACCTCCATTAACTGAAGAGAAATAAAATTTAATGAACTAGTAAGAGAATCTTCCTGGCTTAAACCCATGAAAATTAATAGCCTATCAAACACATGAGGAAGCACCATGTTATGTTAAAAGCAACCATTCTCCCAATTGTGTTTTTTAGGCATTTAATTTTATGTCCAAGACAATGTTTGCTGTGGTTCTCATGGTTTAGAATGACAACACAGATATTGGCAAACCTAACCATCAATTAACCAACAGTGTTAACTTCTCATAATAGTATTGTGTAGTTGAGTCTCTTTGCCATAAAATATCAAGGTTAAAACCCCTGAAAACCCCCACAGATAATTAATGAACCCAATGCAACATTAACCTATGTATTGTCTACATGAGAAACTTAGTGGGCACGTAGCTAGACTATAAAATAGTGCTACATTCCCTATGTCAGCTCCAAGCATCTCCATGAAAGGTCGGTTGCTGCATTTTGAAAGCTATCCCCTGCTGAGTATTCCAAGAACTATTTGCATAAGGAAATAGAACTAGCCAACATATTATAAACTTATACCTTTCCTTGCTGAATGCTGGTTTCTCTTGCAAATAAAACTCCCAGACACTGAACTGTAGTTCAGTAACTGTATGCTGAACTCATACACTGTACTAAGGTAAATAGGAGTACAAATTATTAATTTTTATTATTCTATATTCTGTTTGCCAGGCATTACTTGGGCAAGCAAGCTTTGCTCTTGAAAGAGTGTCAGCTTCCACAGGCATTTTAATGGAAAGGCAACAAATGTGAGTAGTGTGCTCTTCTGATTCATACACAGAGGCAATAACAACTGATCCTGAGATCTAACAGACCACCTCTCAAGTATTTTGATCCAGTGTATTTCCAAATATTTTCAGCAGCTTGGAAAATGAAGCCTGTGTTTATTGGAAAAATCAGAAATCAAATACTGTACCATGCAGACCTGATAATAATTCTCTGCTTCAATTTTAAGTCTTCATAATGCATAAACAAAGATAAGCCTGTTTTACACAACCTTGCAAGATCCTGGAGCTCACTCCTGGATTTCAGTCAACTTTCCCCAAAAGGAATAATCCAGGGAAGAAATCTTTACTATTCCCCTCAACATTGAACTGGTTTTATGTGCAACAGGCAATATTTCACTAAAATGGTTTCTAAACTAAAATATTTCACTAATATGAGGAATGGAAGTCTATTTATAACATCTATATAGAAGTTCTCAGGTGAGGTTAATGGACTAAAGCTTCTATAAACTTCTAAACTGGAAAAATTCAGACTCTTTAGTAAACACGATACTAAAATTGGCTAAAAATATAAGCCATAATTATTCACACCACTTCACAACCACAGCAATGCCCTCCCCCCAGAAAATTGGCAACTTACCCCATACATCCACATACTTGCACTGGAGCCAAGAATTTTCTTTAGGGTGCATAATCAACCTTACTCTATTAAAAGCAAACTATCCTCACTCAGGAAGATAAACTGAACAACAGCTTTGAAGACATACAGTAATTCAGGAGCTCAAAAGTTGCACAGGTAGTGTGTTTAATTTTTGGAATTATCTTAGCTAATGCATGAAAAACCAATTGGATATGTTAGATTACTGAATGAGTACATGCGGAACTTATGTATATAATTTATAATGAAGAATGTTCCTCCTCACTATTCTATCTCTTCCTATTCTGTTTCAGGGTGAACTGGAAAAGAAAGAAAATAAAGCAAAAACCATCACTGATCAAATTATAATGACGCTTTATCTACAGTAACTGCTTCTATTTGTGTGTGAAATAACCTTATATATTTATCACACAAATAACCCAAGTATTGTTGTCAATCAGAAAACTTCTACTACTTTTGGTCAGAAGCTATCCACAGATGCCACAGGGTCTTAACTGCTGCAAATGTAGACACTATCCCTGCTGTAATGATAATTACGCTGAAGAACATTTTCTGACATTTCTTGGCTCTTCCCCCAAACACACATTTTCAGCAATGTGAAATGCAATTGAACAATAACAAAAGCCCCCATTTCAGATCAACCTGAAATGAAATATTTATATATCAAGTACAACAATAATTTTAAGTAACTTTTAAAAATAGTTAATCTGTGAGCCAACACAGACTCAACATGTTTAAATGTATTGAGGTGAAACATTTCAAAATTTCCTCTATTTGGAGAAAACTGGCTGAAAAAACAGGCCAGAATTTGACAGAAATTAGTAGTCAGTTCTCATTCTCTTCAAAAACAGAGTTTTCAGTTATTTTATGACTTCCAGAGAGGGGGAATATGTAATTTACAATCAGTATCAATGACAACTTCATGTGAGCTAATGCTGCCAGATTTCACAGCCCATTGTGAGACTCAACTGCATATTAACATTAAAAATGAGAGTGAAAACAACAATACGTCAGTTTTCAGTATTTCTGCTTCCAAATCAGATGGAATAATTTTCCCATCAAATATCAAGATGAAAAAGAATCAAGGAGAATAATGTCATTTATTCTCCTGATTAGCCTTGAAATATTCAGGAAATCTGGTATCATATTCTACTTGCAAGACTGTTGATAGTACTTTAAATATGTTCTTCATTATTTACCATGCTATCAAGTTTGTATCCTCTGAAAATTCTACCAGCTATGGTAAAATTCATGCCATCACTGTGATCAAAATTCATTTTTGTTGAGAAAAATAAAATCCAAGAGGGGTTTTATTTAAAACACTAGAGGAAGAACCAACTCCTAAGTCCATCTTCCTCACCACCTTGTCATCCAAGAGCTACTGAAACCTGTAGTCTGGGAATCTGCCAAGTTTCTGACTTGCTTGCTATGCTTGACAGTATAGATACAGAGACTGAACTGATCACACCATTGAGGCAGCAGGGAGCAAAAGCACCATCTCCTAGAGGCTAAAACTCAATGACATTGTGGAAATATCCATGAGAGCCCAATATATCTTACTCCACTTTTCCCTCAAGCACAGGAGCCACTCTTTGGCTGAACACCACAAGACCTGAATGAAGGCCTGAAAAGCAACTTGTTAAACTGAACCTTGTTTTTATGAAAAGGGAACTTTGTTCAAGACAGTCAGAGTTCATTTTATAAAATGAGACTCCTGATAGGAAACAGAGCCAAAGGCAGAGCCAGTTAAGCACAACCAAATATTCCAAATAGATGTGGTATGTCTTAACTTTTATTGCACTTCCCTGTAATTACATTATCTGCCCTGAATCCAAGAACTGCTGCCTTCTTCAGTGAATTACTGTTAAGGAACAATGAGATCAAGGGAGCTTTAAGCATGTTCACACACACATGAAATATAAATGATGTGGGTATATATGTATATACATATGGTCTATGTTCCTCATCATTCTTTTCATCCTAAAGATATACAGTGTGCATGACTCAGTGATGTTGAAATGAAAACATTAAGGAGGAGTCCCCCCTTAAAGATCAGCAGTGTTCTGATGGGTTTTGTCTTCATCAGGAGCAGCAATACATCATTCAGAAAAAGCAGTTCAGTATTCCTTAGAGTGCAAACTTATATATATATACACACACTCATAGATTATTATCATAACCATCGTACTCAGCAGTTTTCTAAAAATTTCAGAATGTCAAGCAAATTTGCAATGTTTCTTTTAGATTAGGATGGCATTATTATAATTAAAATTACCATATAGCCATGCAAAAGCATTACATATTTAAAGTATAGTAGTAACTTGATGTTTCTGTCATGAATATTCAGTAAGTATTGATGATACAACTTTATAAGTGGTCAGTTACAGTGCAGATAATCCTAAAGCCATAGCTAAAAGCACTGAGATGTATAGCTACTTAAAATTTATCAAACCAAACATTAAGGGATTTGCATAAAGAATAGTAAAGAATAATAAAGAATAATAAAGAATAATAAAGAATAATAAAGAATATAGGAATAAGTTTATCTGAACTATTCTCCATTGCATTTGTTTGAATAGTAGTATCCTTGACTTTAAAGTGGAAAATTAAAACCATGAAAAGCTTTGCTAACCCTTATCATATGCCTTCACAATGACAAAACAAAAAGCAGGCAAGTAGGGAGTATTGCCCTCTGAAACAACATCCTCAAAACACAGCTGAGGCAGCAGCAACAGGGCAGCCCCATCCTACATTTACAAGGGCATATTGTTCCTCTCCAAGCACCTGCAGGGAGGCAGCCACTCATCAGAGGGTTGTCACAGTCCATTCGAATATCTTGGATTTACAGGACAGCATACCCTGATTTAAACTTTATTTCCTGAGCTCATTAAAAAGTACAACAAGCAGTCATGACAAACAGGACCTCAACTGCTTTTACCAGGCTAACCGATCACATGAATTCAGTCCTTCACCTTGCAGATCACAAGGTTTCATGACTTATAACTCTTTATTCAATTTGTGCACCTATAAGGATAAAAAAATCCTAGCCCATGGTGAGTGTGCTCATCTTTCCTTTCCACCACAGTGTGGGTGTACCCTGGGTCACAGCTGGAAGCATGAAGGCCTCAGCAGTCATGATGCTGTGAGAGTCACTTAAAATTTTTTGGGAGAAAGCTGATATTTTTGGTATTCCAGACTGGGAGTTTGATCTCTACCATTTCCAGAGGGCAGCAGACTCTGACAAAAAATGCCAGGCATAGATGATGGACAGCAATTTGTGGATGATAATGGCTGCATAATGACCCTTTAGCTCTTTCTGGCCACCTAATGGCACTGCTCCTGCATGCATCATGTCTTAGCTTGAGCTACTTTAGCCAAAATCTAAGTAGGAGTTGAATAATAGTCACAAGTGTGCAGCCACAGCACCAAGTGGCACCAGGGTGTTCTGAGAGTCCCCGACACAAGGCTGGGAGCAGGTGGGGGAAGGAGGAAAAGAGAGCAGAGCTTGGCTGTCCAGCTGACTGTGAGTCACCCTAGCAGGCAGATTCTCACGCTTGGGAAAACAAGGCTCACTTTTGCCAATGCTCTTGAGACCCTAGCGTCAGCTTTTAACCACCCAGAGCGTGTTACTTGCTTTCTTCCACAAATCCCTGCACTCCCCAACCTCTAATGAAGGCCAAAGGGCTCTGTGCCAAGCCCACTCAACTTGACACACAAGCCACCTGATTCCCTTGGCTCGGGATCAAACCTCAGAGAGCTTTCATTGCACATCAGAGCCCCTTTAAAGTCTGTTGCAGCACCAAGACATGACAAGCAGGCTTGGCCAGAGTGGCTGCAGGGCACAGTAATGTCACCCAGATGCCCTCTGCATGCATCACTGGCACTTTGTGCCACAGAACTGTGAGTAGGAGCAGCCTGGTCACACAGTCTCCCATCTTTGTCCATGAAATAGAGGGAGCTGCACTCTGTGTCTCCATAACAAAGGACTGAGTGATTCTCTTGCTAAAAATTACAACAAAGGCTATTTATTTAAAATTAAAAAGGGCAAATAAAAAATATCCACAATTTAGTGATACCACAGAGTTCATGACCATCTCACTGTTTTGACAGTTGCTTACTATGTATAGGAAAACAAAAAGTCCCCAGAAAAGAACATTCTTAGGCTTAATTCTGATGTTCATGTCCCATATTAAGTCCTTTCAGCTGAAGATGAGTTTACTTTTGAAATGTCTAACTCTGCACAGTAAAAAAAAAAATCCAATTCAATATTAGCAGTCATTTTTTATTGAAATGAAATGTTTAATTTAAACAAGAGACTGTTTGATATTCTTCTTTGTAAGGAAAAGACATACTTCATTTTGGCTGATGAATAATTTTTTTCTCAATTCTTTTGAACTGTCAAAATTACAATGACTATGTAAAAAAAAAAGAGAAAGAAAAATTAGGTATCATCATGTGCTTTTGAGGCTTACTTGCTGATACAGGTCAGCAAGATATAACAGCTCCTTCTTTGCAGGAGCAAGCAGGAAAAGATGCTCAATTCAGGGTTCTGCCTTCAGGTAGCAGTGATTTCTAGGCAATTTGCTTATGCAGACCTCCACACGATTCAAGGTTCACCAAAGGTTCAAATACCTGGAGGATGCAGACGCTTGCAGTAAACATCACAATCCTTGAGACTCAGAAGCCCAAAGCACCACAGGCTCAAAATCTAGGGCCAAAGGTTCCTAAACACTAAGAGTACTTTCACACACACACTATGAAACATTTGGAATTTTCAGAAGTTCCAGGCTGTGTGCTGTGGCATGGGCATTACAACTCTATTTACACAGTTATATTTTTAAAGGCCATTTGACCCTTTTCCTTGACCTGTCAAGTCCTGGGTTTCATAGGACACCAAAACATCAAGGAGGAGGAATTAGTTGCCCACAAGTTACCACTGAAGCCAATTTCTTCTTAAAACGTTGTGGTTTGGGTGTGGGTTTTTTTGTGATTTTGTTTTAGTTTCATTTGGATTTTAGTTGAGGCAGACTTCTGTCATCTAATTGAAAAAAACCCCAAACAATTCTAGTACCTCCAAATCAGGAGATGCTTCTCTCTGGATTTTTTTTGCTGAGAAAGTATTCTAACAACATTTTACCACATTTAGTATTTTCCAGTTGTAACAATTTACAAGCCGAAATTATAAACAGTATTTAAAAAAATATAACCAAAATTATCTGCCTCCAAAATTTTTCCACTGCTGTTTTCTTCTAGATTAAGATGAAAGTAAAATTTACTGCCTACCTTGTGGAAAGTTTTTTTTGCTTTTCAAAAAATCATCCTCCTCTAGAGCCTAATCTAAGTAGGAAACCTCTCTTAATCCAGTGAGGCTACAAGACTTTATAGGCAGTCATAACCAACAGACATGGTTCCTACCTTTACTCTTCTTAAGTAGAAAAAATCTTGTCATTTGTTAAAAATTCCCTGCATCCTATCATTTAGTGCATTTTCTTCGTAAGATTCTGATTCATGATAATTAACATAGGAGCCATTCCCTATATGAAGTCATATATATATATATTTCACCCTAAAAGTAGCAGCTCATTTTACGTGTATTTCACAATGCATGAGAAACATCCCTGAACAGAGGGCTTGGCTTAGCAAGACCAGAGTGCACTAATATTTGCCTTTCTATAGAGGAGAGCGTTGCTGTATTTTTGATACACAGATAGTTAAGAAGTCATTGGACACTCTGTAATTGTACCTAAAGATTTATGGACTGTAGTTCACATTTAGACTTTTGCTGCACAACTAACTGAATTTATCTGTGAGCTGTGAGCTGTAGCTCATTGGACTGAAATATTTCAGCATTTCACAGTCATGACTTCAGTTATTTTTGCTGAAAATTAACACTGGACTGGGCAGCAGAGTCTTTGTGCTACAGTATCACATTTGAGACTTTCTCTGTGAGACTACCATAAACTCATTGAGGGCTGATTTAAGGTGAAATTAACATCCTGTCAATTTCTGCTCTGTGGCACAGGAGTATTTAACTGCTACCTGACACGTTGTAGAGAGAGTGAAAAATTTAACCAAAATTGACCTGTAAGGCATTCAGGAAAACAATACTACCTAGTAAGGCACATTTACTACACAGACATTACTGGGCAATACCAGCCCACTTGATCATCCAACTCCAAACAAGCCTGAAGACAGCTGAAAATTCCAGCCAGTTACAAACATTTACAGGTGGAAAAGATTTGCATATTGTTTTCTATCACCTGTAATGCAGAGGAGACCACACTGAGTTTGGCAAAAGTAGATAATGTAACATGCAAAAATACTACATTAGTTAATGACTTAAGTAATGGAAACCAGTTTCACTTATTTTATATTGCTCTATTAGATTACAAAGCCATACAGATTTTTATGTGAAAACAGATTTCTCAGGGGTGATTACAAGGCATAGTTCAGTGCTGTTGCCTAGTACTAGAGCCTAGTACTAGAGCCCTAGTACTAAACTCCTAAAACTAGGAGTGTTTTCCCTCTCTCCTCTAACTGAACTTTCCTGTAAACTTGCTGCCCTATAAACTTTAAAGTAGATGGCTATAACCAAGCTGATAAAAAGTGTGTATTCAATGCAAACTTACTAAACATGACTGAAACATTGCTATTTTCTAGTTAAATCAAAGTCTGTAACACTACAGTTCTATACATTCAGCTTAGAATGTCAGAGTAACTATAATCTAACCAGCTCAGATTAATATATCATACCAACATGTGAAGTAAAAAACAGACCAGAGTAGCCTCAGCCACTAAATAACAAGTAGCATGAGGAGGAAATAACAAATAAGAAACTGAGTTTTAAATCAAAGAAGGAAAAACATGAAAATTCAGGCAGAATACTAGGTGGCTTTTTCACCTTCTGTGTGTAATTTTTTTTCCACATGACCAAGTCTGCCTGGAGCACAGAAATTCACACTAATTAGTAGTAAGTTTTGTTTGCATGCCTGATTTCATAATGATTAAATTAGTTCTAAACAATGGCTTTGCTATCACCAGTAAAGCTAAATGAATGCTTAACTTGATTGCAAACATGAGGAATGAAAAACAGTGGTTTATATTATAACATTTTAATACCAGTCCCTTTTTACCCCTGCAAATTATATTATAACCTTTCAGGGGTGAATGAGACCTTTATTTTCAGTCCTTTGTAAATAAAGTTCCATATCCAAACACAAGCAGTAGTTCTCAGCTAAGGTTCTCAGCCAGGCTGGCTGCCCTGTGGTGGCAGAACTGAGGCCTGCCCTGTACAGAATGTTTGTCATACCCCTTTCTGGGTAGGGGAGAACTGGGAATAGAGGCAGGAAAAGAATTCTTTACACAGATAATGTCCACCACCGCTGGAAAAAATAAATATATGACCACACCTTGGGTTTAGCTAAAAGGCTCAGATTCAGGAGAAATTGTTATAACTTCACTTACTACAAAAGACTGGTATTTACAGCACATCCATGTTTGCATTCACTGTAGCTGTGAGCCATTCCCTAGCTAGACCAATGGTTTCAAGGACACTAAAAATTGATTGAAGTAGTGAGGATGTCCCAAGATGATAGACAAATGAAATAGATTCTGTGTAATAAACAATTTTCTCAGCACACACTCAGCTATCTTTTGTAAAGTAAGTAGTTAAAAGGAAATCAATATGGAATACAAGGCATTTCACACTAATGTTGGAAAAGAGACATTCCTCAGAAAAGGATATAATAGAAACTGTAAAGCATTTGGCACTATTTAAAAAGATAATCAACTAAATTTAATATCTACATTAGGATGACACATACAGGTTTGCTGAAGTTATTTATTTTAGCAGGTGTTTAGATGCATCCTTATTTTTTTGGGGCTAGACCTTCATACAGGCTTGATTATCTGAACAAATTCAAATGGTTTTACATCATTCTGTTACTTCCTGGACCGTACTGAGTTAAGGACTGTTCTGCTTAATGCCTCTGTAAATACAAGAAAGAAGTTAGCTGAAAATAGAGGGGGGAAAAGGACATGAGAAGTCAGTCAAGCATGTAATAAGTAATGCCATAATTAAGAGAAAGAGGGTGAAAATGGAAAAATGCAAAACCCGAGCCAGACCTGCAAAAGCATTACTGTTTCAGGTAACTGTTTCAGGTTAACATTAATGACAGAATAAAGGGGGCATTTTCCTCCTGCCTTTATAGGTACATATCAAACTGCAGTATCTAACAAAGGAAGTAATACTTATTGTATCAAATCTGGGAGCCTATTTTTTTTTCCACTGACCATACAGAGATCTCTAAATGAGACAGTACAAATTACTCTTCTGAGCTGTTAATTGATCCCAGAGCAATACATCTCTTTTCACCAAATGTCCCCTGTAATAACAAAAACTTTTCACAGCATCACGAACACCACTGGAAATGGAGAATTACTACAAAATGTATACTACACATTTGATAAACCTCAGTTTTTCTTACAAATCTAGCCCAATCCATGAATCAATATTTCAAACATCCACAAAACAGTGGGACAAATGAGGCATGTGTGGTTTTGCTACTTTATCTTTTTTAACTCCATATGTTAAGGCATTCCTCTATTCAGGAAGTATTGGTCCTGGGGGCTCTGGCTGGTCAGACAGCTCCAGGCTGAGCTCTTTGAAGCTTTCCATAACCTTATGAGGGTGGTGAAACTCCAAGACTTTATTTTCTCCATCAGAAATTCTCATAATTTAATGCAGTAGAATCTCTGCCACCTCAAAAAAAACCCCTGTTTTGTGAAGCCTTCAGCATTTTTAGCAGGTAAAAAGCCTGTGCAAAAATAAGAACATGCAAATCAGTATTAAGCTTTAACAGTTCAGCCAGGCAGGTCAGAGTCTGTTTTGGTGGCTATGAATACCCTGTTGAGTTTCTTCCCATATATCCATTTCACAGGCAATCAAACAGCAACAGGGATGTAGCAATACAGTGAAGAAAGGCAAAAACATAGGAACACAGGGCCAAAGACATGGATGTTTTTGCAACAGTTTTAATTATGGTGCACTTACTTTGACAGCTTAAGTGCTGCAGAGTACACACCTGACTTGTGGGAGACTTGTCGTTTGCTTAGTGATCATCTGCCCACAGGGAAGCTGAGGAAGGGTGAAAACTAAAGCAATAGCTTGCTTTGCAGTCATTCCCAGGGCACAATGGTTTACTGCTCTTTATTTCCACCTTCCAGCAGCAATGATAAAGCATGCTTCTCAGCAAGAAAGAGAGATTTTATCCATAAATTTTCCCATTGGTCCAGAGGTGGCTGCCAGAATGACCACTGTACTTTCAGAGAAAGAAGTGGAGACCACAGAAGGTGAACATCTCTCTTTCCTCAATGAGGTCCTGAAAACATATTTCTTCATATTTACAGGAGGAAAGACAGGCATAGGTGGAGGATGTGAAAAGATTTCCGTGACCTGGCTAGCCTCCCTCAATGCTCTGCACAACTGTTTTGGGAATCCACATCATCAGCAACTTTCACCTTCTCTGACTGAGGCAACAACCTCAACAAATACTCTTCTCTCAGGCTTGCCCTGATGAGAATAAAGGAAATTTTATTTCTAGGTAAGTTTTGAAGGGGAAGAAGATAAAACAAGTATGAAAAGAGATTGAGAATATTGTGAAGAATGATAATGCACAGAGGGAGAGTTTGGAGAAGGGGGATCTTCACACACAGTGTCCTTCAATTCTCCACTCTCTCATCTCTCACATGTGGTGGTGATCCCTAAGGATTCTGCTATACTACCTACCATATTAGCTCCACAGCAACCTACTGAGGCCCCGTGTGATTTTCCCAATGGAGCAGGGGAAAAGGATGTGTTCTAAGTAACATTTAAAATGTAGTAAGTACTAATTACAAGGCTTTTGTTTGTTTAATTTAGGCTTACCTAATGCAGAGGTATTTGAAAAACAATTTCAAGGTCTTGGTGCAAGTCCCTCTCTCCTCTCCCTCTTGCTGGAGACTGTAGATGTGTGTTTTACTAATTTCTCTAGGCTTAAAATTAATGTCTTCATCTGCAGAAATAACATCAGGATAAGGACAAAGGAAGAGGGAGAAGAACAAGGAAAAGCATTATTAGAAGCTTAAGAACATCCATACCTATAAGATGGGGTCTCTACCCAATTTAGCTGAAGGTAGGATCTGGTACATGGCTATGAAAGAAACATGTTGGTCTCACATAGGACTGATGCTGAAAAAACAGAGAGAAGCTGAAAAGAGAGTGAGGCATCCAAAATAGCTCACTTCATGTACAGCTCCATGTAGACAAGAGACCTGTCTTTCCTGATTGAAAAATGACAAAAACACTAAAGACTAAATGAAGCAGTCCCATAAGTACCAGATGAAACCTGAAACCCTTAAAATTCTTTCAGCCTTTATGTATCTGATGAATCCTGTAACTTTTTTAAAGTTCTTATTAGCTAGTTTTATACATAATGAGAAGTACTTTCCTTGAAGTGCTAAATTTTAATATACCCACAATAGCAATAGATCCATTGTCAAGGAGGTGTTAACTGAAGTGTATTCATCACTAAACCATGGAAGGAGAATGTCAATTACTAGCAATGAAATTATTAAATGCACCTTTTGCAGCAAATACTATTTTTTTGTTTTTTGAAGAAAGAACTCACCTGCATTTTAGACTTTAATGAGGCAAGGAATCAATAGCATGCTATGAAAAGAAATGCATGCCACTTTTTCTTGAGGACTATGATTATCATTCCACAATTCAAAATAAGGGTAATATTGATTCACTTAGCACTTTTTCAGTTCTCGTTCATGAAAACAAGAATAGAGGAAACTTGAAAGATTTTGCTTTCCTTCCTTCCACCTCCACCTCTCTCAATGAGCCATAATTTTCAGTTGAAAGTAGAAAATACTACATTTCACTAGTTCCTATATTTTTTATAGACGTTTTGTTTACTTTCCCATTGATTTGTCAAATCAATTCACTTAAGTTTTTGGGTTTTTAAACTCACTGCAGAGAAGAAACTTAGTGATTTCCACCCTGGACTTGTAATATGTCCAGAGAAACACCACTTTTTAGGCCCTAACTGTTTCTTCTGTAAACATTTTCTATCTTACAGAGGCATTTTTATGCTAGTGTCATAGTGCTCATTAGGTATGTTCTGTGTTTTGAATGGAAGATACTAATAAACTGACTCTTACATGCAGTTTTGTCTTTCTTGCTTTTTTTTCCCACTGTAATTGAGGACTACAGATGATTAGAATAGTGGAGATGTTTGTACCAAAAGTTTCAGAGAAAGAACATGCCACTCAAAGACAAAATTTTTTGCTAGAACCCCAAACAATACCTTTTTCTGAAGTATCTCATAGTTTGCTTAAGCTCTCCCTTCCCTACTTGAGCAGGCTGCTTGTCTAAACTCCACCTCTTGGAAGACTTCACTCCTGTGTCATCTTTCTTTTCCTGCAGCAGAAGAAAACAGTACCTGTATGAGCAGTACCTGTGCTACAGAGGAATTCAGGGAAATGGGGATGGTGAATGAAGTACAGTTTCAGGGAGGCACAATAGTCTGAATGTAAGAGACCTGGATCTTTAGAAGAAACCTTTCAAGTTCAATTTTCCCTTGTCTTATCAAACCCTGGGTTGAAAAAGGAAATGTTGGGATCCAGCTCAAGTGACAGCAGCACTAGCACAATTTGCTTTAGAACATTTGCTGGGGTAGGTCTTGCTGATACGTTCCATTCTAGATTTGGGCTTATTTTCCAAAAATAAGTTGGTGAAATGGAACTGAAACATTACATTTTTCCTTAGCTAATGGCAAGCTGATACAGTGTATTTGTCAGTTTTACTGCAGTAAGAAAGAAGTCTTTCATTGCTATACACAAAGAAATGAGGCCAACATCTTCATGTTATCTGTTGACATCAATTGCTACCTCTATACACGTGTACAGTAACCTACATGCTCCCTGCTGCATGTGAAGTGAGAAACTATGTTGCATGTGAGAAACTATGCTGTCTGGCAGAAGTTGGCTATGTATTTTCAAGCCCATGGATTCTACACATGCAGGTTTCAGAATTTTCTTTTTAAAATTTCATCCCTCAGTTGACTCTGCCTAATTTCCATAATTTTAGCAGAAAATGTGTATACACATCCACAGATGAAATGTTTGCCTTCAGTGATTGTCTAACATGAAAACCATTACAATTTACTAAACTTTTACTATTAGCCTTGGCTTTCATTAACTTTGGTCTCAGCTATTTTTTCTATTATAAAATGCACATTATAATAAACAAAGTCTTACTGAACTTCACATTTATTTTAATCATTTTTCCCTTGGAAAAGGTATGTGAAAAGCCAACTACTCTTTGTCAAGCAATATTGCATTAAAATTTTTAATTTTAAACATAGCTAATATGAATTTAAAGCAGTAGTGGAAATAGACCTCGAAGTATTAAATGTCAAGATTTTTGATGCCTAGATTATAAAATGTTTGGCTTCAGCAATTATAAGTTTATACTTCTATAGATTGCCAGCATTGAAATTACATGTTACATCATCAGGAATGCAATTAATTCTTTCTGAGTGTGCTATATAATTTTGGGCTTTATCATTGCTTTTGGAATTTGACAAAACTTCAAGAGACCAGACCAGAAGCTCCCAAAATATTTCCTCCCTTTTCTTCTGTAAAATTAATTTACACTGTATTTGCATCACTTCTCTCAGCCAGTATGTTTACCAGCCCTGAGATGTGACAGCACAGTCAGTAAGCCACCTGACTGTACACTGCTGTGTTGGGTGCTACATTGCCTCTTCTTTACACATCCAAGAAAAAGATGGAGCAGATGTCTTGAATTCTGAGCCCAAGAGTGCTTCTAAATTAGTATGGCTGGTTTCTCTAACAGATGAAGAACAAGAAAAACACACATAAAAGGAAACATATTCTCGTTCTAAGGGCACCATCTTAAGGTTGTATGAAGCTTCTTTCATTCATGTCCAATATAAAGCCTTTCCTTCATGGCTTAGGACATCTTGCTCTCCTTAAAACTGGGATAATGCACCACCTGCATGTGTGAAAGATAAATGCAAAATAACATCAAGAAGCTCTCTGCTCTCTGAATTCATTTGTACAGAAGGAGCTGGGAGAGTTAAGAGGAAAGCACTTAGCTCAAAAGGTTCATCAGATTAGACATTACTCTTGAGGCACAAACTTACATCCTATTTAACATGTTGGAAGGAGGCTGGGAGGAGGACAGAAAAGAAGCTTCTAAAGTGGCTGCTCACTTTCAATTTCCTCAGGAAAAGATAAGACAAGGACCACAATAAAGCCTGTCACAACAATTTTGGAAGCTGTAAAAGCCACGTTTTCCTTTCAAAGAGCTCCTTTGAGCACTCCATGTTCTCAACAACAGTAATTGAATGACAAAGCTTTTACAGCTTCTGAAATGCTTGTCCCTGTTCCCTCTTTACATAGATCAAGGACAGTAAGAGGGTAATTACTGACTCACTGGCAATTCACAGTCCACCAAAAGCTTGAAAATCAGCAGATATGACATTTTTATGTTCTTAATTTGATAAAACAAGTGGACTGAAGGGGGCTTTTGAAGCCATTGGCTCTTCTCTTTTGTCAAACAGTTATTTTACAGAAGCTAGTTTTTTCTCTTGAGCTTCCTTTTTAGATTAGCTACCTGCAATGTCTTATAAGGACCTAATACTGACCTACTTGGCCAAAGGAGAGTCATTCTTGCTTAGGTATCTCCTTATTGTGACTACACATACATTGCCTTTTTACTAGGCATTCCTTTATTCCTGCAGTTGTTCAGATGCTTTTGCCTTACCAGATCTTCAATTCTCCCTTGAACAAGGTCAAACAGTACCCATAGTGCAAACTGGCTGCTTTGCCTCCTAACCCAATGTCCATCCACATTGTTCTTCAGCTGGAAAGTGCAGTCTCACCTGCCCTGCAACACCCACAATCCATCTGCTTCTCTCATGGCACCACTGCCACAGCACTCTCTGCAGAAGGCCATGTGTCAGATGCTTGATCTAAGTTACTGCCCAAATCCTGCCCCGTCTTCCTCTGTTCGTATTGCTGACAGGGTCCTTACAACATCATGAGCAGGTTCAATTTTTGAAGCAAGACAAGACATGAGCAAGGTTGCTTCCTCAGCTCTAGCTGCAATTTGTGTTACTTTAAAGTGGCCATGCAACCACAGCGTGAGAATTTTTAAGATTTGATTATAAGATGAATATGCCATAAATGCACATGCACAGAAATACTGAGTGAGTTTATGGTTGAAGTGACATGTTTCACAGCTGGTTTGCCTTTGTGGTGATGGCACTGCAACTTAAGTCAACCTAGTGCACAGATTATTAGGGACAATGGGAAACTCAACCCCGCTCAAAATAAAAGTCTAAAAACCCACTAAAAAGCATTCATTTAGTCTTCAGTGTGGTTGCAGGCCCACATGCCTAGAGCTTCCTCAGCACTAAGGCACCACAGAGGCAGTTTGACAGCCAGACTTGGCAAACTCTTCCACTTTTTGTCCATATCAGCATCCACATCTGTCTGCACCCTCAAACCAGAGATTAGCTGCAGGATAGGGCTCCCTTTTCCAAGTTTGGAAACTTGTCTGGTTTCATCTTTTAACCTATCACATTAGGAAGGTGTCATGATGTGATAGATATGATTATAAATTCATGCAATTAAACATAGAAGTTATAGTAAATGTAGTAGATGATAGAATGTATATTTTTGTAACCCTGTGAATGTAAGACTAACCTTGATTCCTGGAATGGGACAGGCGTTTTCCAAATACCGAGACATACTTTGTGTACGAATTAACATCTTGATTTACACCAGAAAGGAGGGTGGCTTGCCAGGATGTAGCTCCTTGAGCTAATCAGATCTTGGGCACCTGGACCATCAACCCACCATCAACCCATCGATACCCATTGTCCTGGTTTAGGGCAAATTTGGGAGGAAATCTCCGAATGGGGTTCCTCTGAAAAGCAAATCCAAACAGCCCCTCCCCCCAGCCGGTCTGGGGAAATAACTCCCTCAGAGAAGAGTGGAAAAAGCCTTATTTATTTAACAAACAAAATGCCCACAAGCATAAAGAACGAATAATAATAATAACAACAATAATAATATGAAACAATAAAACCTCTCCCTGCTCCGAAGAGAGATGGCAAAACTGAGAGTCTGTGCCAGGAGTCTGTTTATCAGTCCCTTCAGTGCTGGAAGATGCCGAGTCCCGGCCCGGTGGGCCACGGGTGCAAGATCCCGGTGCTCCTCTGGGTTTTTCAGTCCCGAGCAGATTTAAACAGTCCCAAAGAAAAATAAAATAGGAAAAAAACCAGTCCAGGAAAGCTTCTTTGCCTCAGCTAGCTAGACTAACAAAGGGGAAAAAAACCTCTCTCTGGCTGCCCTCCGTGCATCCGACGAAGGAGAGGAAAAAAAAAAACCACACAGTCCCAAGGACGAGAGCAGATTCAGAGGAGTGAGTTTGTTTCTCAAAACAAACTGCGCGCTTCTTCTTTCCCTGCTCACTCTCAGAACCAGTCTTAAAGGTACAGAACACAGAACAGACGATTTGGGGATACAGGCACCATAGTCACCCTAGGACACCCATTTCGAGGGTGGACCCTGAATTTGAAGACATCATCATCCCAAAAGAGGATTCCTGGAAAATCCTTTCAGATGTGGCCCAGTACCGGGAAATCTGTTCAGGATTCATCATCAAGTGAAAAGACTGGGTTTGGATTTGAAGACACAATACCTCTGCTGCCGGGAGGCACAAAATACAGTATAAGAACCCAGACTCAACCACCAGCAAATCGTGGAACAGTGTGAGATAGCAGCCCTGCTGTCGGTCGTCTGTTTCACCCAACATTCGAATGTTGTTTCCCGTGGCTGTCCCAGATAGATTTAAAATGGAAAAATAAAATTTGTTCTTTCTATCTGATTGGCTAAAATTCATTTATAACAATGACACTTGCAAAAACATTGCTTGTTGCATTTGCCATTTTGTGTAAACAATGCCCACATCAATAAATACCAGCAATCAGACATAATACACTATACTACATTCTTTGTCCTAACTGACAGCCCTTTAGAAACTTTACTGTTCTTTGTATCTAAGCTGGGGCTAGGGCATCCAGATAAAAATAATTAAATATTGGATATCTAGTTGCAGAAGAAAAAAAAGGAGTCTCTGACTTCAAATTTGCAATTACAATGCAGAAGACGTTAAAATGTTTAGCAAGTCATCTGAGAGTCACACATATACAGGTTCAGTTATGATTCACATCTTTGTATCAAGCCTATACAAGATATCTCAATGTATTGCCTTTTATGACAGTATGCAGAAAAGTGTGACATTAATAGTCACAGTTTGGACTGCAAAAAGAGGCTATAAAAGACTCTTGATTACTGAAGTATGACCCCCTACCTTTGATGAGATAATCTAATCTCTTCATACAATTATGTCCATGATGAAAACATGAGTGAGGCCATTTTGAAGTGATACTGGAAATGTTATTTCAATAAATCACTAAAGGGAAACTGCCCTTTTTTCTCCATTACAACATGCTACTTCAAAACCAACCCAAAGCAAACGACAAGCATCAACTGAAAGGTTGAAATATGGAAAACAAAAGAAAGGAGGCTAGAACTACTGGTGCTCTCAGCATGCAACTCTGAGTCAATGCCCCAAGTCATCCAAAACAAGCCTCCGGAGAGTGCTGAACTCTTCTTGATATCATTCCCTGATGTGAAACATTTGTCCAATTGTGTGATATGTAAGTGCTAATAACTACTTGCCTTACCTAGAAATAAAATAACTTTTGTAAAAAGCACTGGGAAATGCTACAGAAACAGAATCAAGTTTTTCAAATGAGGTATAAGAGGAGAGGAGGTGGAAGGGAGGAAAAAATATCAGTGACTAAGTTCTACACCCAAATAACCAAAGAGTAAAGTAGAAATTTGGTTAGCTAAGTGAACAACAAAAGGCAAGACACAGAGCAGTGTGCAGATTTGAACAGTAGAAGAGCAATGCGTACAGAAGAAATAAAGAAAATCCCAACCTTTATAAATACAGGAGGATCACATCTAAGGTGAAATGAATGTTAGACATTTCAAAGCACCAGTAGGTTATTAATAACTTGACTACGGAAGTGTTACTAAGTCAAATAATTATGGCTTCAAGACTAGGTACCAAAAGCTGTCCTGGCTTCAACAGACAAGTCTTACACCCCAGGGACTTTCCTGCCTGCTATTAATTCTGTGTGCACGTCTCCAAAGGAAAAGCAGCTGTCCAGACTCCCTGCTGCTGGCATCAGAGAATGGGGCTCCGGGGACACTTCTTCCCCCAGGATACATCTTCTCAGTTCCCAGAGAGCTCCTGGGGCATAGCCTGACTCCCCTGGATTCAGCTTCCTAGCTGATGCTATGGATCATTCAGAGAAGTAAAAACACTGCAGGGCTGCTCTCTCACTGATGCATTAAACTATTGATTAACACATTTCTGGAGTTTTAAATTATGTAAATCAGTAATCTGCCTGTAATTGGGCTAGGCATGACAGAGAGACCAAGACCATTTGAGAGCAATGCTGCTAATGCAGCAATTTGGAAAACTGGTGCTGCTGACAAATGGTCTGCAGATCAGACATCAGTATACAGTCGTTTTTCTCCTTGCTGTATGAATGAAGCCAGTTCAATCAGCACATACACCTAACAGCAGCTGAAAACAGCAAATCAAAGTTGCTAACAGTACATTAACAGAAGCTAAATTTAAAAAATGTGCTTTAGAATGATACAGACCTATCAGTAATACCAGGAATATGAAACAACTACTAAATAAAACATTCCTGCAAGGGGAAAACTGAACATTTTGCTATGGTGCTCATAGTACTCAGATATTTAGGAAAATTTATACATTTTAAACAGTCCTTCATGCTCACAAGTTCTTATAACTACAATAATTTAACACTTTTTATTCTAATCATTGGGATGATATAGCTATGCTTCCAAATATAGTTTTTTCAAAAAGTAAAACCCAAGTGACATTGGGAAGGATTATTCATGCTTCTAGTAAAAACACAACAATGTGTGTTGTATCCAGCAATATTCCCTACTAAATCTCACTAAGACATGCAGTTAAAGCACTATCCATAATACAGCAGTAGCCATAAGGCTTTTGTGTAAAATATGCTTTGAAATAGACTTAAAACTAAAATAGAATCAGGCAACTTACACTCATCACAGAATAGTGAGTTTCTCAAGTTGTTCGAGGTGGCAATTACTTTGAATAATGAAGAGATGAGGTTGTAAGATAAAAACAATAGTATGCTGATATTTAGATAAATATTTTTTACTAAATTCTAAAATTAAAAGTACTTTAATTATTTTAAGCTAGCTTTTTAATAGTGAGCTTTATTCTTTTGTTGGCATTTAATTTTTCGTGGAAAAGATGGAAACAAATTAATTTCCCTCAACTTTATTTTTTTTTTTAACTGAGATAATTTCTTATCAAAAAGACTGTGATTGAAATTCAGAAGATTGTTCTTTGAGTGTAAGTATTTTTTCTTATCTGGGGATTATAGGACAAATATAGCAGAAAAAATTTACCAGAAATCAGAATGAAAAAGTGATAGTATTTTTTTCATTAATCTCTATTTAGAACAATTAACTGAAGTTATTCTCATCTTTTAACCAATTTCAGTCATGTCATGGTTGAAATTCATTTTCTCACAGTCATCTTCATTTTCTAAAGACAAGGTAACATTAAAAGAAATTTCTCTTTTAAAGTTTCTAAAAGCTTCAGTTAATTTTTGTTCCCTTACATTAAAAAAAAAAAAAAAAAAAAAAAAAAAAAAAAAAAAAAGACTGTAACAATTTCTCAAGTGTCTTAATTTTGGTAAAAATTCTAGTGTTTACTCTGATTCTTCTTACCAAAATGTGCCCAAAGATACCTTTGCAGGTTGTTTAAAGAAAACATACTTAGTCAATAATATGTTTGCTGCTTAAAAAGTAGTTTATGTAATGTATTAGGCTGACACTACTCCTCTACATAATATTTACTCCAAAAAAGCACTCCAGATTTCATTTTGCAAGTATAACCTGTAGTTTGCTCAGAAAATATTAGTTTTTAAAAGCAATTTTATTGAGCCCAAAAGATTCCTCTGGGGACTTTTATTTCTGTTTAGCAACAAAATTAGATTAACAGTTATTTATTGTAGCCCAAAGCAAAAATGAATTATTTTCTGTAATTCAAAACAACATGAAGTATTTGGGTACCAGTCCAAATAGGGATTGGCACAGAACTGCAATGCCTCCAGAAGAGACTGCAAGCTGATTTACCATGGTCTTGCCTCTGCTTTATTCCCCTCCTTGTTTTCCTTGCTGACCTGTATCTCTGGGGTAGACCGAGGGAACAAATGCCTTGGAGAATCTCTCAGAAAGCCTTATCAAGAATTAATATACAAGGTTAAAAAATAAAAGGCAGTGGAGAAAGAAAACTGAAATTGATGCTATAATGACTTGCTATTTTGTAATGCCTAACTTGTGTTAGGCCATCAAAGTCTTTGAGATGCATTTAAAACCAGTATAAGAACAATAATAAAAAAAATCTTTGAAAGCCTAAGGGCCTTTTTCTACCCTCCATTTTTGGACGATGCAAATTCTCAGAAAAATATTTCTTGGAACTGAAGTTTGCTGGGAAGGCTTCCCAGACTATGCTTGCGTTGTCCTCATGATAAGAGACAGTAGCTCAAGAGCCACAGGTCAAGGTAAGTGTAACCATGCTGGGGAACCAGTTAGAACTACAGATGTTCTGCAGGCATATGTCTATGGCCTTCTGTGATGGAGTGATCACATCAGTGAACAAAGGAAAGGATCCAAAAGGAATTTTTGTGTAAGGCCTTTGACACAGTCCCTCACAACATCCTTCTCTCTAAATTGGAGAGACATGGATTTGATGGGTGGACTGCTAGATTACTAAGAAATTGGCAGGAGGGTAGTGGTCAATGCTTCAGAGTTCTGGTGGACATTTGTGACAAGTGGTGTCCCTCAGGAATCCATACTGGGAACAATTTAATATCTTCCTCAATCACATGGACAGAGGCATTGAGTGCACCCTCAGCAATTTTGCAGGTGACACCAAGCTGAGTTGTGCTGTTGGCAATACCTGAAAGACAGGATGCCACCCAGAGTGAGCTGGACAAGCTTGAGAAGTGGTCCCATGGGAATCTCACGAGGTTTAACAAGACCAAATACAAAGTTGTGCATACCTGCATCTGGACACCAAAAACTTTTGCACATAGAAGATGTTTGAAAAGAAGATGCAATTTAAGCCAAATTGTTTTGCTTCTTCTCCTAGAAAGCAGAACTCTCAAGCACAAGTTATGTTTCCACCTCTCCAGGAGTGTGCCATACAATATCTCAAGGCTGAAAGGATATTTTCCAGTCACTGTTGCTTTAGTAAACACATGACACTCAACACCTTTGTCTGTTTCCTCCTGTTTGAACATTTAGAAACTGCTTCCTTTTATGAGGAGTTTTAAAACTCACTATTCTGTTTTTCAGCTACTGTAACTATAGCCTCATAAAATAGAAGTGTAAAAAAAAATGACATAAGATGCAAAATAACTATATATTAATACAGTGATAACTATAAATAATTATATTTTAATGTAATCTGTATATAAAAGCTTGTATGGCCTCTTCCCTTTTATAGTGAGCAAGATGACTACTTGACTCAAAACAGTAAAATTACCTTCTTTTGAAGCAGATGTCAACACACAGCAAATCGCATGAGCTAGAGCTCACAGAGGCAGTGGTGAGAAAATTATAAAAATGTCTCAGGTGGACTGAAATTAACTGGAAAAAAATCCATGGAATGAAACAGTAAAAAGTTAACTAAGGAAAAAGGGGAGGGAAAGATTTCTCAAAATATTAATGTGCTGCAGAGAATGAAATTCTCTTTTGCTTTTGTTTTCTCTCTGACCCAAGTGGAAAAATCTTCCAAATTCTCTTGTAAAATTTTGACCCAAAAGCCATGAAAATGTGCAAGGCTGGTTTGTAGCTTTCTATTATGCAGTTATTCAATACAATGCCTGTTTGCTTCAAAGTATCATTTATAAGCAATTACTAAGTTGGTTTTCAGAAGCATTCCTGGAGAGGAGAAAACAATGGAGTTTTCTGGGTGTATCTCAAACACCATCTGATTTAATTTTTCTTATACACCACTTCAGAATTTAGCAAGGAGTTGACCCATTTCCTTGTAGATCAGTACTAACAAACAATTCTCCACATTTTCTGCTCTAAGAATAAAATTTAAAAAAACCCTAATAACATAACAGGAAACCCAGGCAGGCAGCAAACAGCCTTGGAGGCAGAAGCTGGTCTGAAATTTAAAGTGTCATGGAGTAGTTATCCAAACTCAACCAAACTCTGACATGGAAAATCATGCAGCACCACCTTGTGAAGTTCCCCTAAAAACACTCTTAAAGGGACTGATACAGCTGACAGTGCAGACTTAGAGCATGACTAGGAAAATGAGTGAAGGCTTTGACGGTTGGATTTGGAATGCATAGTCCAGATGAAAGCATCTTTTAAAGGTAGTAAAAATAGATTCAAGTGGTACAGAAATAATGCAGGAATTAATGAACCTTGGAAAAGTTACCTGTAACTATATTGAATAGGCAGACAAATACCACGAGTGTTATCAAAGTCCTTCACCACAGTATATGCCAGTAATTCTAAATAATAGCCAGATCTTTGAAACTTCTGCATTTCTGCCCTCCAGGGAATGGGGCATCCCTACAGCAATAGAGCCATTGACAGCATCAACAACCAGCTCTGAATGAAATGACAAAAGCTTTCTGACAGCTTTTGCTACTTCAATCCAAGAGCAAATACAACTGTTTTGGAGACAATAAAAAAATCGAATGCACAGCCACTGCATCCCTCACACACAAACAGAGGACACCATAACCAAAATGTTCTTACAGAAGAGGAAGCCTTCACTCTTCAATCAAAACTCCACTTAAGGTAAAGGTATCACCAGAGAAGAAAACACTGGCAACCGCTCCAGCTGTTCTATTTGAAGGGTTCATCTATTACCTATAAGAAAATCAGCGGGGCAAAAATATGAATTGAAAACTTCCATACCCTCCCTGACTTTTATGGCCAGGAGGCTTTGCTCTTTACTCTCCTCACCAAAAATCACAACAGAGTAAGTGAAACACTAATTTCACTGAGAGGGAACAAAACTAATTTGATTTCCCCACGTTCATGTGATGGCAAACTTTGAAGAGTCTTATCAAGAAAAAAAACCTGAGACAACAAGGATACCTTTATTTCCCTCTTGAAAAACAAGTTTGCTATTTTTCCTGTTTTCCCTCTATATTTTTTTTTCTGTGTTCCAGTCTGATTTTGCATTGTTACTTTAAAAAAGATAAGTGACCATAATTGCACATTATATGCCAGGGGAGATTTTAGCAATGTTTTGTAAAAGAACAATTTAGTTCAATACTCCTTATCTTTGCAGAAACAATGTGTCTCTCATAGCCTAGAAGTACATTTGCCTTGACTCCTGTGGTCCTATTTTGCAAATTACAGTTCACAGTTAATTCCTCAAGTAACTGTCTTCCAGCTTTTTATTTTTTTCAGTAAAACTCACTCTTGTGTATCCTTTGAATCTGTGTCCAAGTGCTGCAGTACTTTCTATTTTCTGTAAATTACTAACTTTTTATGACATATAACACCAAATCCTTTACTAAAGACAGCACAAATTGCATTATCTCAGTTCCTTTGCCAGCAAAATAGGTTTTTTTTACTAAACAAAAGATAATAGGCAAAGAGTTATGCTGAACTCCTACTCTTTTTTACTCTCTTCTTTATGTCTTTAATTACTCTTATGTTTATAATTTGCTTTTAATCTTCGTGAGCTATTGAGGTCAGATTAAGAGGCCCGTAGATAAAGAGAAATGACGTCACCTGGCACAGTGGACCTTGGAGCAAGGGATGCATTTAGAAGTCATCAGACATAGAGGGTGCTGTTGCACTGAACATCCAGCAGTGATCTTTGTGCAGCTCTGAAAACACAGTCTTTTTACTGTGTCTTATTGCTAAAACTCAGGATATTTACTATCATTTGCTAAATAATAATAATAAAATACTACTAAAAAATCACTTCATTTTTTAAAAGCTTCACTTTTATTCTTTGAAAAGTGAAGATGACCTCTTCATGGTTTTAGAAGTAAGTAATTTTCTAGTTTATAAGCCTGCAAGGAAAATATTCCTTTCAGTGCCTGATACCAGCTGTAAGTTTTAAGCACAATAAGAATTATAACATCAACTCATGTTGTAACAGTCTAACATGGAGACTTTTTGTCGGTCTCTTTTTTTAACCGTGAAGCATCAAGAACAAATTTATCATTTTCTGTTTCTCTTGCAAAAGTCACTGCTATTAATATTTCCTTCAAAGCAGGAAAAAGTGTCAGGATAATAGATGGGTGACTTAAAGGAAGGAACACTTTAAATATTTGTCAATTTATATTTTATATATATAGTTTTTGTGTAGAGAGTCTAATTTTAACTTGAGGATTTCAATAGGCACATTATTACTTTCAGGCTCTCTCAGGTTTCTGATATATTCATTCACTACCAGTATCTGAGTGAAGAGGTAAAAAGTGAGCTAATCAACCTCTGCCAGCAAAAGACTTCTCTCTTTCCATACATCGTAGGTTGAAGATGGCTTAAAAAGTCCAAGCACCTGTGCAACATTTAGAAGCCTCAGATTTTGGAAACTTTTTTCTTCAAGGCAGGGGGGAAGAGGGAAGTAGTAGGTTCCCCTTGCTTCTCTATCTCCTGCCCAAGTAACATGGCTGTGAAGAAGAATTTGAAATATACACCTGGTATATCTTAAAGGCTAAAAACTGAATAGAGAATCAAAAACTCATTTGAAAACACATCTTTTGCTACTTGCACTCCTAATTATTTTTGGATTGGCTTTATGACAGTCAGGTAGAAACAGGTGCTGTCTGAACACCAGACTGGCAGGACTGAAAATCCAACCTTCATATTATTAATGGATTTAATTTCTTTATCTTAAAGAACAAAAGATTCTGTCTGACATATAAGCATTCTGTTTTTTATATTCCCAAAGAAAAGAAGATGCTGACATCCCCTGAATAACAAAAGCTTGTGCTGTCTTTATGATGTTTTACAAATTTTATCTGATCCTGGTTTGGTGTAGCAGATTTGCAGTACATACATGAGTTCCAAAGAGATAGGTAAGGACTCTGCACTATGATGCTCACAGCTCTCCTCTCATGAGCTCATAGTGCAGTGATGAGAGCACTGAGAACATTATGGCTGGAAAAATTGCCACCCAACTGAGCTCTGTTGATTTGCCCCCTTGGCGGAGATTTTGCCAGGAAGACATTTGTGCATTGCAGTTTGTTTTTTCTTTGTTTACTTGGTTGGTTGTTTTGTTCTGTTGTTGTTTGGGTTTGGTTGGTTGGTTGATTGATTTTTTTTTAAGTTGAATAAATGTTATATGAAAAACAGAATGAAACCACTTTTTTAAGTGGCAGTTTCATATTCTATTCTGTATTGGAGTAGATACAAAGGAACAAAAGAGAGCCCTGACTGACCGATGGTAAGAAAAATTGATATCAGTACATCAGCTAAAGCAGTCCCTGGGGAACCATTGTTGTCACATTTTCTGAAAAGAAACAGGAACAGAGCTTGCTACCACAAATTTAGATCACAGCCTCTGTGGGACATGAACTTCACCTGTTTCAGTGTCCCTCCCCTTGCATCACACATCTCGATGACAGAAATCCTTTTCAAACCACACTGTAAAAAATGAGTTAATACAAGATTTTCAGTTCAGTGGATTCAGGACCAGCACAGTCACAATACACATACAGTGCCTAAATTGGCACAAATACAATGTCAAAACCCAAAATCAAGTTTTGAAAGCATTAGAACCTCAATTGTTTAATTGGACCAGCATGATCAGTGTGGTGCAAGAAAAAGCAAAAGAAATGTATGACAAAACCAACTTCACCACTGGAGTCAGACAGACAGCAATTTCTGTTATGAGATTTTGAAATATGCATTTTGATGTCTGGTTGCTGGGAATAATGGAAAGTTAAAGATTACTCAGTTCCAGAGAACTAGTTGATTTTTTGTTTATTTAGGGTCAGCTGAAATCATGAGCCGTAAGATCTGAAAGCTGAGGTTTGTCCATCAAGGCAAAGGAGCAGTTTTAAGCACAATAAAATAATGCAAATGGCTGTACAGATGACAACTCAGTAATCATTTGTAACTGGGGGATAGCAATTCAAAACACTGGATGAGCATTTACAAACTTACAGGCACTTTAATTGCAATAAGCTGACTCATTAGCACTGATGCATTCTCATCTAAACCAAATCAGAAAAGAAAGGTCAGGCTAATAGAAGGTGCTCTGAAGTTCAGCCAAAGGCTTTGAATCATGGCAGAGCTGATATCCTGCAGGCATTCCTGTGACAGAGCTGTAGGGTCCAAGTAGCTCCATTTCTAACCATCTCTTTTCACCAATACATTACTTTACTACAGACAATTGTCTGAGACCAAGTCAGTTCAAGTGGAATACTCTTTTGGAGCCCAGTCTGACCCATGCTGTGGTTCAGCCAGTGAGCTGAACCACATCATCAGCTTTTCTCCTACTCTATGGGAAGACATGTCTGCTTTTTCCATCTGAGCTGGCATGACAGTGAACCTTGCCTGACATTCTGTTCCCATTTCAAGAAGTCTCTCAGACTGTCAGTCTCTCCCAAACTTTTTGTCTGATCATTGCCTTTTGACCCTGGCTTTGGTGAATAATCAGGTTTTCACTGATGTGTCTGATGTCCTGTTTTGTTTGAAGTGGTAGACCTTGCCAGCACTTCAACATTCTGTTGAGTTTCTTTAGTGCCTTCTGACTGATCTACCCACATTGCACAATAGCCTGCAATCACATCTCAGCTCCCTGTAATTTGTAGCTGAGATATGATCAGTTTCCTTTCATGGTTAATTGTCTTTTACTTTATTTCATTACAGTTTTGCATGTTTATGCCAGCTATAATTGTGGAATGAAATCAAAAAGACTAATATAACTGTTACTTGTGATAAAATATTTTAAACTACTAATAGAAATCTACAAAGAAGAAACACTAAAACAGGATTTTCCTTACTCCCTGACTCCCACATTCTGGGATTTGACAAGGAAAAGAATTGCAGTTGGTCTTTCTACGTCCAAGAGAAACTGCAAATGTAGGATATTTAGAATAATATCAGTGGAGAGTTTTTCTGTGTTATTACATTGCTATGGTAACAAAAACAGGCCTAATTTGAAGCACATTTCTTTGTTCTGAGAAAGCCTTCCCATCTTCTACTTGTCTTACCAGCTCTTTGAAATGTATTATATAGTGCTTCTGACCAAACAATTCCAGTAACTCAAAGAAACACTTCAATAGTAGTTTGTGAAATTGAAATGGGAGGTCATATTTAATCACTAGATTTCAGGAATAAGGAAAAAAGTGAATTAATGATTTAAACACGAAAGGAGATGCATTGCACTTCAGAGGACACTCATATAGGACACGAAACAATTGAGGCATTGCTGAAACTAGAACATTTGCTACTGTAAAATACAGGTATTTCCAAAAATTAGGGTGGATAAGCATGAGAACAGATTGTGGAATGAGCTTTACAATTACTTGAAATCCTTTTATTCAAAGAGAGTGGCTTTGTAAAACATAGGCTGTACATAGCATAGTGGCAAGGTAATCAGTCCAAAACTGAGGGAAATTTTATACTGGCTCTATAAAGATAGGAGGTTTTTAAGGTTTATTATCAGCTGTCAAATTTTCTGAAATATTTTATAAAGATTTCCAATTATAACAGGAAAGAACTCACAGTACCTGCTTAGAAATAGTAGACTGTTTCCTCAGGCCAAGAGTTTGAGATCGGTGTTCTAAAAAAATGCAAGAGAACATATTATTTTAAAAAACCCAAAAACCTAAACCAACCAAACAAAAGCAACATGAAAGAAACTAAAAGTAAAATAAATGAAAAACTTCCTACTTGTTTGCAGAAGGGAAAAAGCATAGAGAGGGTCTATTTTACTCTGAGATGACATCACCAGGAGCTTGTGCTGAGAGAGCACATCGGACCCCATAGGAACAGATTGCTTCCCAGTACAGAGGGAAGTTGACTGCTACTGCTTCTCCCAAGAGCTGCGGTTTACTTGCCAGAGTGTAAGCATTTCATACACCAGCAAACACAGAAGTGTTCCTCGACTTAACATACCATGTTTGACTTAGCATAGGATTTTAGCAGCTGTAAAATGAGATATTTTTGTTTCCCATCACTGAAGGGCAACTCAGCAAAGGTATCTGGAAATAATCCCCTGTGTTAAGTGCCTTCCAGAAGGTATAAGTATTCTTTAACTGTATAAGCCTTATCTGAACAGGCAAGCAAAGTAAACATAATTCCCCAGGTTAAACCCTCCTGTAATTTTTATTCTGGGTGCAGAAGCTGGTTTGGATAAAAGAAAGATAGAAATATCAAAGGAAAAAAAGAACAGGAAAGCAAGGATAAGAGGAGAGGAGAGCCTGCAATCCATACATAGAAAAAAAACCAAAACAAAAACAGTCCTGGCTTCAAAACTGGTGGCAACAGCTTGATATCACCAGCAACAGACACCAGCTGATGCAAGGATGGCACTGTTACTCAGAACTCTTTGTCTTTCTTCCCAGCACTTCAGTGTGGGGAGGGGTGTTTGCTAGGGAGAGGGGATATCAGGAAGGTTATTGTGCTAGTGGTGTCCTGATGCAGCTTTATTGAACACCCAGATCCTTGAGAGCCTGTATGATCACAGAGCTGGTAGCAGCAACCCAGGTGGGGTCTCTACCTGGGGGAAGAACCAGCTTGGTGGGAGCTTCTGCAATCATGACCACCACATCACCGGAGGCCCAGCTGCTTGTCTCAGCTCAGAAGCAGATTCTACTGAGAAGGAAGAGGAAGGCCAAAGAAGACTATCAAACCCCATGGTGCTTTCAGCTGCTCTTTCTCCACACATTTGTATCAGGGCAACACTTACTACTGCTTTTCAATTGGGAACTGAAACAGCAGCTACCAAACAGCCCTAAGTACTGCTCTTGGCATTGCCAGGCAATTGGTAAATTGGCTGAATCTGTTAAATGTGTAAATAGGATGTTATTGCAACACCTTACAGAGCAAGCTGTAACCATTTGAGTTTTTAGGAGATTTGCCTGCCTTTCTGCCTGCTTCCACGCCTGCTCTATTCTTGGATTGCTCTTGCTTCTCCCAGAAAGAATCAGAGCAAACCAACAGCTGAACCCTACAACTACTGCTGCAGTGCATGTTTTAGGTTTTTGTATTTGTATTTGTATTTTGTTATTTGTCTGCACTTGGTTTGTTCCATTCCAACATACCCCCCTACCCCTACCCCTGGTTTCCCCCTGAGGTAACCCCACCCGCTTCCCTTTCCCCGATTGCTCCAAAGTTTCTTCCCTGCCCAGGCCAATCCCTGGGTACTTAAGAGAGAAACTGAGGCCAAGCACATGTTCTGGCTTCTGATCCCGGCTCTACTCTGCAGGTGGCTGGACCACAAGAAATAAACACCTTTCCCAACCCAAGCCAGACCCACTCTTCATTTCCAAGCCTCATCCACGTTTCATCGAGCTAATTGGAGGACCCACAACTGCTATAGATGGGTCTGGGGAACTGCTGGCCAGTAAGCACCCCCACGGAGACCCCCCGAAATTTATAAACTACTGTTGATGAGAGAATGCACAACATTCATTAACTCACACAGTCTTGGGGACTGTTTGGCCTTTTAACGCAAACAGCATGTTTTGAGAAAATTCAGCACCCTGTGTTTTCATCATTCTTCCCTCCCCTCCTCCCCCAAATAATGGTCAAGGAAGCCCAGAAATATCAAATGTCATCCTGCAGTTTTTCTGCTGTAAACAGTTCACTTTCACATTTACACTATGTCATGTGTGCTAGAATCAGCAGCTAGAAGTCTTTCTAGACAAGTGCTCTTCACATCATCCTCTCTGTAAGTCTGACCCTTCCTTTATAAATAATGCTGAGAAATCCCATCTAATCCAATCCAGTTACACTTTAAAGGATATCTGTGCACCTGAAAGCATTCTCTTTTTTTTCTGCTCTCTGACACTAGAGAAATTATCTTCTAGCAGTACAAATTTTACTTCCTGTCTGCAAGAGAACCCTTACCATGCTTATATCCATGAACAAGCAGAAAGTGAGCTTGCCATATAGGAGGATGTTTATTTCACCAGCAGTGATCACGGAAGGCAGGGAAGGCACCTCAGCGACTCTCTCTCATTGCAGTCATCAGACAAGCAGGTACTGTGTGGGCTCACAGTAGGAGACACAGCACAGCACACAGTTATAGAAATGAAACACCTGCCAAAGATTTCAACTTGCTGTCAGCTCTGGCAAGAAAAGGCATAAGTGTAATTAGATTTTCAGTGGAACAGGCTAGTTAGATCTCAAGTTACCCTACTCCTCAAGCAGAAAGGGTATCAGGTTGTAACAATGTCAGCACCCAGTAGGGTGTAAAGTGCAAAACTGTGTTTTTAATGACCAAGTAGGAGCAGGGGATGAATATACAATTCATGTATATTATCAAATGCTCATGACATCTTTCCAATGTGATGGAGAAATATTTTACAGCACATGGTTTTTGTGAAATGAAATCTGCGACTAAGTATTGGCAAGTATTCTCTGCAATTTCAAGTGATCTGGTGAGGTCAGAGAGGCGGGGGGAATGGGCTTTCCTTAGTCACAGGTCATCAGGATTGCCTCATTCCTCCCTGCAGAACTGATTTCACCACAGAGCTGCCCCCTCAGGCCACTGCCAGGGTGCAGGATGCTTTGCTGAGGTGCACCCTAGCTCAGGATGTGACCTACTGATTTTCTGTTTGCTGCAGGAGCTGCAGACTGGTGGGAAGCCAGCCTTTCCCACAGCTTCTGTCTGAAAGGGTGTTTGTTCATCACCAGAGGGTCCCACACCCCAGGTCCCCATTGCTGCAGGTCTGGCTTCTCTCAAGTGGAAACAAGTGGAGAAGGAGAGCATAGCATGTGTCAACCTCTCATTAGAGCACCATGTGACAAATAATAACTTTCATTTTGCATTTGACATGAAACAGACACTACAGTCTTCATATGAATGGAAAAGGGTGTCAATTTCTTTTCTTTAGAAAAGTTACAAAAGCCTCTATTAATTTTATATCAAGGATAGAATAGTACAGACTTTTAAACCGTTTTGATTGGATTCTACATTGTTAAAACCAAGGCATCATCACACCATTTTTCCTAAGTATTCGGAGACCTAGTTTTGATTGAGATAAGAATTCACAGTAGTGAATTTTTGTCGCTTACCTCTAAACATGATAAGAAGCAAGACTTACTGCTTGCAAAAACAAAGAAATGCGTCAATAGAAAAACTGCATAAAGCCTGAGATATAACTGCTTTGTACTAGACCATTCACATCACCACAACACGTAAAACCAGCATGCTTTCTATGTTTTAATTGTATTTCTCTTCAAAAGTCTTTTAAAATTTGTTGGAGATGCAATTTCTTTCTATGCATCTTCTCTATGTAATTTTCTCTAGGCAACTGAGAAAGGTGGAGAAATTACAGATGAGGTGATCTGACTGCTGGCAAAGAGTTATTACAGAGAAAGCTTAATAGATTGCTCTCCTAAAGTTTGTCAAAGAGAAAGCAAAAAACAATTTTAAGTATTCATTGCCTATTTCTACAGTAAGAAAATGCAAAAGAATTTAGAATATTAAAATTGTAAGTTCTTCATTGTAGTGTAGAAGTACAAGGAATAAATAGATTTTGATAGCGCTTACTAAAATGAATTTTCAATGAAGCTGATGACTAACTTTCTTAAAGGACTAATCAAACAGTGTAATAGAACTCAAACAGCAGATCTGTCATCTCTTGGTATATCCACATCAGATGACATGCCTTTTGTGGAAGCCATTTAGCTGAACACATCGTTTTGCTAAGTAAATTAGAGTTAGGACCAAAACCACCCAGGAGGTTACTACCTATTGCCTCTTTTTGTATGAAATAAACCCACAAACCAGACAGCTCAGACTCTACTGATTTTATTTCTTCTTGTGTGACCCAGTTATGTGGGTACATACTGAACTAAGCAGGTTTCTCTGTCCTGGCTCTTAACAAACAGCCCAGAGATAAAACTTTCTCACTTACATAAGAGTGTTTGTGTCTGTCAGAAACATGCTGAGATTTTTCCAACTACAGCGAGCTCCTGCCTGTTCTTTGAGGGTAACTCCCTATCTGTGGAACCAAAGAGACAGACCACGTAATCTAGTAAGAATTTATATATAAACATAACATCCATTCATGCAGAACAAAGGAGTCAGATGACAATTAGTCTTCCTGGAATCCAAATTTCTGGGTTCCACACTAAGGTTAACTTTGAGCTAGTAATCCCTTTCAAGTTTAAATTAATACTCAAAGTGATATGGACCTGGCAACAGTACCTACTTTATTTAGAAGAAATCAAATGTATCCTCCAGCCAGTGGCCCCTAGGAAGTTTTAGTGCTTATCCTACTCTGGACTTTTACTGTTGGGGATGTAACAGTGGTTGGAGAAGGACAGAAGTATCCTGTTAAATTTATCATAAAGTTACTTTAGCTTAAAAATTCCTCGGGCACAGAGGGTTTCTTTCTCTGTGAAGAAAAGCAAAATAAAAATATTTTCAAAACAATTTTCCTGAAAATCAGAGAAGGGTTTCCAATAGCTAAGGTTCTGTGAAGCTGTATGTAGCTATGGTTCCTATGACTTTTTACATTCATGGCTATATTGATTTCAGCAAGATGATGAAAACTTAATAAATAAATTGTCTTTATATTTTTACACTTTTTTTATTTGTTATAACCACCAATTCATGTGAATCCTTATGAATTCACATGAATCCTTATGAATGACAAAAATGAGGACATCCTAGATGTCAGAAACTACCTTCTCTAGGCAGATATCTGAGTTTCTTCTCAAAAAATTGAATGCATCAAACTAAGACTTTCAGAGATGCTCAGTTACAGTTTTAATGAGAAAAAGAAGGCAGTGAGAAGACAGCCACACTCCCCACTGTAGCTAAAGTTCAAGTGTGGGGAAAATCCCCACCACCCCATTCCGATTTCTGGCTGATTTACCCCCCAGATCTGCTGTGTGAATAATTTTCCTTGATTATGTGTTTCAGCCCAAATATGTTTGTTATTTTCTCTGGGTGTGGAAGATGGAAGAGCAGGGTTCAGTGCCCAGCAGGACATGTTTTTATTGCTGGTCCTGCTTGAGGTGAAGCAAGACAGAGCTATTTACGGCTATACATTCTTTTCTGGAAATATCTGTGTCTTTTTCAATATTATTGCTTTATTAAAGCTCACCAAGAGTTTTTAGTCAGTGCAAGTGCTGTAGTCTGGCTGGTAGAAATGGGAAATTGGCCCAAAGCCCCTGAATTGCTGCTTTTATTAATGTGGGCATGTAGAACAAAATTTCAAAACCCAAACACAAAGGAGATCCTTTTTTTAACTCAGCAAATCCAAATCAGACATGCAGGGTCAGCTCTGACTCATTATGTTTTCTAGATATTTCCATTCCTCCTACCAATCCAATATTTTAATTTTTCCATCTCAGTTTGAGAAAAATCTTTGAAGATGATAAAAAAAAAATTTGGGATGGAAATTCTAGATACTTAAACAGCTCTTGCAACTGGAATTATTTTGCCATGAGCTCTGTGGTCCAACATCGTGTTTGAAAGGGTATTTATTTTGAGTGCCATTTGCACCTAAATGAAAGAGAAAGCAGAAAATTTATTCCAATGAGATCAAAACTGATAAAACCGGGAACATTCATTCTACAGAAAAGACAGGCATGATATTAGTGCAGAAGTATAAAAAAGAGGTGGTTAGCTACAGATTATGTCTCCTGCAATTAGTCACTGCAGGCTGAACAAAGCCATGAAGTGGCATTCCTGCAGTTATTGCTTAAGTTTAATGTTAGGCAGGGAACTGCACCTGTTGAAAAGTAGTGGGGCTGCCAAGTCAATTTGCAGACTCACAATAATTGAAGATGTTTTAGGCTGTGCCAGACATCCAAAAAGTGAATGAGGAACAGGGAAATCAGCAACCCTCCTCCACCAGTTACATACAAAAGAGGAAGAAAGAACTAATTATCTGTTTGCAACTTAAGAAATGTCAGTCAAGGGGAGATATGCAGAAAAAAAAACTTTCCCCAAAACGAGAAAAAACTCCCAGACAAACAACAAATCCCCCCCAATCCACTTGTATCAATAAGTAAATTGCTTTCCTAGAGCAACAAGGATGAGAGAGAAAACAGAAATGAGACATTACTCATGTTGTTTACTGAAAAGTTGTCATAGTTTAGGAGCAGCACTCCCCAATTAAGTGCTCCACTGAGACTCTCCAAACCATGTGCTGCTCACTCACTCCTCACTGCACACAGGACTGAGAACACAGGAACAGACAGTGCAGCACCTGTGCCTCTGCCTCAGCCTCTGAATACACAGCAGGGTCCTGTAAGGCAGGACTTGCTGCAGTTTCAGAGATCCCACCAGCTCTGAGACCTTCCCAGAACTGGGGGGTAAATCCGACTGAGTCCTGCTCAGTTGGCTTTTAGTCACTCTATGTTTTGTCCAGGTTGCTGGGAGCAGCATCTCATATCCTCATAGTTTTATAGCTTTCAGCAATATGAGTTGAGTCTAGTGTTCATTATCATCAGGTAAAAATGTCTTGTGTTGTGTTTAGGAGCAGAGGAACTGAAAGAGTCCTGAGTCACTGAATGATATCCTGTAACATCTTTGCTCTGCTTTGTGTACACCTTTGTATCAGCTAAGCAAGTTACACTGTGAGTTTAATAGTGGAGTTTTTTGAGTTTGGGGTTTTTCTGTCCCAAACAGATTGTTTAAAACCATGATGCTTCTGTTTTCCAGTCTTATTGGTAGACTTTTTATAGCCATTTGTTCCTATGGTGACATTGTCCTTCAGTTTAATTATAACCTGATGTTTAATCTCATTTATTTTCTAAATCATATCCCCTTTTAGCTCTCAATATACTATCTAAGTCAACACACTCTAGCTTCCCCTAAAATAATGGGCTCATTGTTTCTCAAATTCCTTCTCACAGTTGAATAAAAAGGTTATTTACAAATGAGGAAACAGCAGAGCTGTTTATATTGATGTCAATTGCCCCTCTTCTACCAGAAGTACTTATTTTCATGTATTTTAGGACTATACAGGCATTTTTTATGTCTGTGCTATTTGACCAATGTGTCCTGAAGGCCATATACCCAGATATTTTCAATTCAAGTGCTTATAGCTGAGCTCTTTACAGTTTATAAGGAGGTTTATTTCACAAACATTTAACCTTCTGTTTGTGTAGTTCTCTTCTGAGCCAATTTTCAGCCCAGTCCACTCCTTCCTAATCAGTACCTCAGTATTCTCACATGTAAACCATATTTCTTTAGCACGTGCCTTAGTCACCACTTTGGACCAGAACGATATGCACCCTTTATGTCATGTGCTTGAAAGACAACTGATTCATGCTATCTCTATAAAACAGAGATGAGCTCTTCACTCAGTAGTCCAGATTCCTCCATTTTTTTGTCCCTTCCCTTGGTTTCTGTCAAAAATTGACTTGGAATTCTATCTCCCTGATCACATATCTATATTGTAATCAGATGTGGAACTATCACTACTACTGCAAGTTTTTTTGAAAAAAGTCTGGCAAAACTATGCTTGCATCTTTATTTGCATAATTTTAAGCCTTCTGTATACTAACACCAAACAGAAGTTTTGTTGCTCTATTCTACCCTATCCTACTTTAAAATGAACCTCTCATAGCCTAGCTGTGAAAATAAAGTCATGGTGATTAAATCAGGTTTCTATTCATCTACTGAAAACTGAATGATAATTTACCCTTAAAGGGCAGGTCTAGCACACCTTCAGCAAAGTCCTGGGCTGGTCAGTCCTTGATAGAACAACTCAACTGACAAGTGTTTTGCCAGAGATAGTTAGAAATTTTCTGAGAAGAGCTGTAGAGGACATGGATATCATCTCTGCAGAGAGAATGAAATGGGGAAAATATACCAACAAAAACAGTGGCAGGAGGGCAGAAGTGAATTTCAGGAGGTTCATGGTAGAGATGTCAAGAACACATGATCTCTCTGGCCTTCAAGTGTCAGTGCATGTTCAGCAACCTATATAGTTTTACTTTCAGCTGCTAATCAGAAATATCAGCAATTTTTCTTCTTGTCCTCTTCATGATTTCTGCTGGTCTGGAACCTCTACATCAAATGTATTCTAAACATATAAAAATATAAAAAAGGCCTGACACTGCAGCATGCACCCATCAGTCACAGTTTTGTGGGCATGAGTCACAGATATGTCATCTCTGACACCTTGATAAAAAAAAGTCAAATCAATAGACCATATTAAACCACCCCATGTCACCATACACACAAGAAAAACAGGCCCTGTTATTGGTTTTGCAGCCCACTAAGCTGTGAAACAACCAAGGGAAAATGGTTCTCACTTTCTGTCGTTTGTTTAACCAAATCCCACAAATTAAAATGCTTGTAGGGTGAATGAATGAAGAAGGAGTCACTGAAAACTGGTGGATCTACTGGAGGACAGTCAAAAAATAAGCAACAAAACCTGCTTTGGGTTCTCAGTATCCATGAGGAATCTCTCCTGTTTTATACTGTAGTGGAAAGAGAAGGAGAAAAGAAAAAGTAGACACTTGAGGTCTGTCACCCTGAAGACAATCAAAAAGGTGAATCTTGGCAAGGTAAACCAATTTTCTCTCCCCTTCCTGATCTTGAAAATCCCTGAAACTTATTTTTTCTTATCTGCTTAGTCTTAACTGGACTTGTGTAGTTAAAAAAAAGGGGTGGGGATTTTTTTTAATATTCTGTATTTTAAAAGCTACTTTACCTGTTGGAGGGAAGTGAAAGAAGTTGCACTAATTTATAAATAATTCTCTGGTGTGTCCATTCCTAGTACAGAAGATGTTTGGATGCAAGACATTTTCTAGATTCCTGATTGGCACACATCCAATTCACTTTCTCAGTCACTCTGGCAAAGGATGTAAATTAAATTCAAGTAGGTGGGTATTGACTGAAGATTACCCTTTTTGAATTTCATCACAGATTTCCAAGTGCCAACTCATACAATGTAATCGCACTTGATCTGATTCTGGGTATGTTCACTGCATTGTGCAATAGCCCTTGGGTTTATTTTTATAAAATGATATTTCTATTGCAGCTTTTTACAGTACAGAGACTGTAATAAACTCTTTGTTACAAAACAACATTAATCTGCAAAGAAGTTCCTCAAATGTGAGACGGATAAAACCTTCCTTTTACTTCTGCTGAGAGGTTTCAATCAGCCCAGGGTACTATGATGAACAATGGGCCTTTCCAGGGGGACACTCCAGAATGAGCTGAAGTTTTGTACAGAGATAGCAGTGGAAACAACCGCAGTATTAATCAAAAAATGCTCATAATCTTGAGAACTTTTATCCAAGAAAACTAACACAAGCTGGAGTCCATGAGTGTTCTAGCTGTCATACATCACATTGCAAAGTAACAGTGCTGAGACAGTGCAGAGATAGGATCTGTCACTCTATAGATGGGCTGTAAATCTTCTGCAAAAGTTTAACATTAAGTAAAATGTTGAAAACTCATGGAAAAGTACTGCTGCGTCAACCAGGGTTTCAAAAAGTATCCAAATGGCAGAGAATAAGGAAGATGAGTTTTGTTGGAAATACATTTTACAAAAACCCTAATACTTGAGATCAGAAAACTAATTCAGAACAAATGGAAACAAGAATGTACTGTTCAGAGAAGAAATGCAGGATGATTGTGGTTTCAAAAGCAGAAAAACTTCAACAATGAATAAACCTGGATTTGTTTATCCTCTAGGAAGGAAAATAATTGGAAGGGGAAATGTATTTTATTGTCACATGGAGTGGCTGGCACTTAAAGGCTCACTACAGAAACATACAATGTTTGAAACTTCAATGCCTGTGCATTCTAGCAGAGAAGTTAGATGTTGTTGGTAGCTACTGGACTTTGGTTTTAAAAAACTATGGAGTTTGGCTCTTCTGAAAAAATACCCTTCAATTTATGGCATTCTGTAGCAATTCCCATAATATGGATACATCTGCTGTCTCACACCAAAACCATATCTGAGTGATACAGACTGAGGTGCCTCTGACAGATCAATTGCACAGATATTAACTAAATAACAAAGGTTCCTTGAAAAAAATAAGTGAACATAGAGGGTTTTATGACTTCTGTATATAATGTACAATCCAGTATTTTGCTTAGTTCTTATCAGGGTCAGATAAAAGATGAGGGGAAAAAAACCCTGCTAGGGAGTGATGCCTGAATAGGCACCTTGGCTATTACGAGGGTTGGCCTGAGATAAAAAGGAAGTCGGAGTATAGAGAGAACGCAGATCAAGCCAATATGGTTAACAGCTACGTTCTACTTTATTTAGCTAAGATGGCAGGTTATATACACTTGTACATAGTTTACAATCACAGCAGCTCTTCATTGGTATACAGCAGAGAAAAGAATGCAAACACTTATTGTTGACCAAACTCTTAAGGCAGCTACTGGTGTTCAGACTACTTACTATACATGTTATCTATTAGAAACTTCTCTGTGCCTTGTTAACACCTTAAGGTGTAATCTCACTGCACTAAAGACTTGGCAGCTGAATTTCCACCTGTGCCACTGAGGCCTTACAGGCCTTCATCTGAGGCCCAGGCTAGGTGATTCACTCACAGTCCAAATATTCACTATCTTCAAAAACTCTGCTACACTTGGCTGGAGTTGGAAATGCTATTAGAAGTGTGCAGACTCTACATGGAGTTTCAATTAACATGAACCAAATTGTTTCAGTCATAAGTTAAAACTAATCAAGCTACAACAACTGTAACACATGTGTAGTGTCACAAGTTGAATCACAAATTCCTGAGAGATGTTAAGGCTGCAGAGAAAGATGTGTGGCTGTCTGAGGGAAACGAGGTGGCTGAAAGTGATGGGACGATTCTTGATTTTATGTGAACATCACCTCTGAAAGAAACATCTACTGAAGTACTGAGAGTGGCATAAAATCATTGTACCAAGTTTTATCAAGTGACAGAAACTCTCCTGACAGCTCCAGCAGCACACATGAGAGCAGAAAGAATATCAGAATATTATTCACTGCATCATTGCAGAGCTCCAGTATGACAAAAAGTGTTAGGAATTGGGATGTAGTTCAGTCAAACAAGATGGTCATCATAACATTGTGCATAGCAACAGAAACTCTTCAGGAACATTCAAATAAAGTAAGATACATAAAGTTTAAGGAGTTGAAATCTGAAAACCAGAAGCAATCAAAAAAGAATGTAATTTGAGTATTTTCTAACCACTAATGTTGACATGTCTGTGTGGGGCAGGAAGTCATGGGGGAGGTTCTCAACTGAGCAATAATATAAAAACAAAAATAAATAAATGGTCCAAAACCATCCAAAATACACATAAAACCAATTTCAAGAAGACATATGTTCCAGAAGAATAAGACATCACCTTCTAAAAGTCAAGAAGAGGTGAAGGAAATAAGAGCTGAGTCAACCACTTTGCCCATCAAGGTTTCAGACTAACAATGCAAACAGAATGTTCTGGGAAAGGAAAGCCCAGAGGCATGAAATAACTGCCTGATTATTATCCTGGATTTATATACTTTATGAAACTCTATTTTTTACTATTAGTTGTTCCTGGAAGAAATCTGGAGGTCACTACACTTTCAAAGCCCACTGCTGCACTTTGCAGAGGCTCACAGTTCACCTTGGCAGTCAGCACAGCCAAGGCAGGGAGCAGCCCATGCTGAGTGACTGCAGAGCTGCTCCTTAGTGCAGCTCAGCCCCCACCAGAGCTGGCCTCTGCTCAGCAGCGGTAGCAGACATGAAGAACATTTTCATTGGTGCTGTTTGGTTTGTAGCATTACTGCTAGCTTTGTCTTTCAATTTCTTATGTTAAAACACAAGTTTGGGTAGTAACTAGGAAACTTCTTAATTATTCTTTTTATTTCTTCTCCTTTAATTCCACGGTCCCACAATCACCTCTCCCACTTAAGTCAGCTTGACATTGCAACAATAAATTTCTTCAAAAAGCTTTCAAAGATTCCATAACCTTGTCAGATATGCTAATTAATTCTTCCTTTCTTGTCCCAAAATAAATAGTTCAAAGTGGCTTAACCAAAAAGAAGAAAATACTTATTACCATTTTGCTCTTTGTCACATCTGTGTCTCCCAACAGCACCTCTCCCTGCTCTTAGTAAGATGATCTGTATGTCCTAAAGGCCACTGGAGCAACAAAATGACTGAGAAGTTTGCACAGCAAACAAACTGATTTGGCATCTTATTGTCTAGGTCCTGGTTTCTTCTCCCCTTGTCCGTTGGTGAAATTCCACTTCACAAAATCCCCAAGGAGGAAATTTAAAAAACACTCTGTGTGCTGCACAGGGAAATGGACTGTTCCCTTTACTTTGTATCCAATTACTTTGGATATTAAGCAGCTGGATTCATCTATTTGTTAATGACAGGATTATGTATGATAATTCTATAAAATGGGCAAGATGGAGAATAAAAGATACTGTTCAAAAGGTTTTTATTTATATATAATTCTATAATCTTACTAATGCTTATGAAGAAAAAAACCCTATTTAACTCAAAGTAAATTATAGAAAAAATGTGATGAAACAGAAACAAAGGCACACTGTGAGTAATTTTTCCACAAAGTCAAACCTAGTCAATATGAAATTTTATTTGTGCTGGAGGGAAAAAAAAGCCTGTGGAAGTGAAATAAGTGCATAGAAGGACCAGCAATGAGATAGCATTAAGCTCTATTCATTGGAATAAACTGAGAGAAACACAAACAGTGCTCTTACAGTCACAGACAAAAAACATTTCCCAGAAATCCCTATTAGATCCTGGCCTTCCACTAGAAGAAACCAGCATGTTTCTGTGCTGAAGGGACCATATCATGATCATATGATGAAAAACATAATGTTCAAGCTTTTTTTTAAAAAAAAGATGTTACCATTGAGTAATCATAGAATCATAGAATGTTCTGGGTTGGAAGGGCCCTTAAGGATCATCTTGTTCCAGCCCTCCTGCCTGTTCTAACCCTCCACTAGACCAGATTGCTCAAGGCCTTGTCCAACCTGTTCTTGGACATTTCCAGGGAAGGGGCATCCACATCTTCTCTGGACTACCTGTTCCTGTGCTTCACCACCTTCATAGTAAAGGATTTCTTCCTAATATCCAATCTAAACCTCCCTTCTTTATTCCCCCCGTCCTGTCACTACATGCTCTTGTAAAAACTCCTCTCCATCTTTCTTGAGGGCTCCCTTCAGGTGCAGGAAGGCCAGGGTGAACAAACTCAATTCCCTCAGCCTTTCCTTATGTTCCACACATATTCAATAGTCTGTCTGGGCTGCAGGCAGAAAGTACATGGTGGTGCTTATGGGCAGCCAGCCTGACCTGCCAGCTCCTGTGGGGCTTCAAGCAGAGCGCTGTATGGAAGGAACCCCAAAACCTTAGTTACAAACCTGCACTGATCTGAAAGAAGGGGGTGATTTTGTGGACTGCATTGATTTCTAATCTGTTACAAAATTTACCTTAATTTCTCTTTAAATTAAAAAAGATGACCACTAAAAGAAATGCTTTGTAAATATCCTTTGTTTTGAGTTCTCATTACAATGAAAAAGACAAGTCCTTTTTTGTGTAAAACCAAAAGAAAAAGATTTCTGTACTGAGTTTTAATTTGGCATGCCAAGCTGAGCTTTTGAATATAGATCTTACTTTGAGAGAATGCAGCAGTAGAATGAATGAAATAGAGCAAAGAGCCATAAATTCAAACCACTGAAGCCCACGATAAACTGACAGGCAGTCCTATGAATTTATAAATAATGTGTATTTAGTTAAAGCAAGCAATTAACTGGTTAGGGTTCTATCTCTTCATGAAACACATTCATCTCATTTTTACACGTTAAGAACTTGGGTTTTTTTAATAACATATTAAAATTATTGGTAGTTTGAATAATTTATCTGTCAAATTCTATCATTATTTTACACAAGAGTACCTGCAGAATATATAGTAGGCCAGACTGTTTTGTTGTGTCTGGCTAGAGTCCATACATTCTGATCAACTCTAATGATCCTTCCTACATAATTCCCAACAGCAGACTTCATGACTCTAAATATGTATTTTTATGGAAAAACAGGTGTTTTAATGTATAAATGACAAATTGCTATAATTTTAACTGACAGGGAGAAAAAATGATTCCAGGAAATTCTTTTCATTTTAACTCACCTTTCTTTTTCTGCACACAGTCTTGTGAAACCTAATAATATGATAGAATTAGGCCACATTGTTTGAAATGATATTACAGCAAGATATTAGCATGAAATGATGCTTTTCATAAGAGAGAAAGGCTGATTAATATCTCAAATGTACTTGCATGGAGACAGCAGTTTCTTATTTATATTTAAGAAGCTGTGTAACGTCTCTATAGCCATCATTTTTATTCTTTCAGTAATCCATCATGTTCCTGGCAGGGAGTCTTTCCATCCTATTTAAGAGAATAAATAAAATAGATGCCTGAAAAGACGTAAATAATAGGTCGAGACCAGCCTTAAGGTATCTGCAAAAGCCTGGCTGTGGTTTTAGCTATCGTGCAAAGATGAAGACAAAAGAAAGGTTGGAGTTTACCTGCCTGCTGAGGATAGGCCATGCATATCAACAAATGGGCCACTTCCAGACCCTTACCACATCAAGATGATTAGCTGCTGGAAAGGCAGACAGCCAATCGGTACTTCCTTTTAACCAAGTGGGTGTGTTTAAAAAGCTTGGATATACACACAGATGCTATGAGGGCCAAGAGCCATGAGGGAAGAGCTCACAACTCTTGAGAGTCAATTTAGCACAATCAAGGACAGCCAGAGGTCACAGTCACTGGAACCTGCTGCTGCGTTGTTGGTTCCTACTTTGCATTTTATGAATATCTGTGGCTGAAATCACGCTTTACACTTCATAAGGTCTGTAAAATGAAAACTAAATGACACATCTCTGCAGTCAGGCAGGGCTGAGACAAGCAGGGCCCTGGACTTGCAGATGGAGTCCAGAGAAGTGATTTGCAGTCAGCAGGCACACAGCTGCCCTTGGAGTCATGATGGAGGGTCAGAGCAGCAGTGCCCTGGGACAGGACATTGTGACAAATAAGAGAGAGATTGGCTGGAAAGGGAGATTTTAAAGCAGCAGCTCTTTAGTTTTATCTACAAGAAAAAATCAGTCAAAAGGACATGATGTACTCAGAGCTATAATGCAGGGGAAGTGGAAACTCTGGAGGGAGTAAGGATTTTTGTCTTCTTTTTAATTGCATCCGGGACCAGCCAAACAAAAGGCCTCATGCAGAGAAAGGCAACAGAAAACAATTTAATAATAATCTCTCTGTTTTTTCATTACAAACTAAATCAGGGTGACATGCACTTTGAAATACATCAGCTTTTATTTACACTGAGCAATCCAGGCCAGCTGCCATTCTGTGTCACATCTGCTTTTGCTTGTGGTTCTTCCACAGTGGATCATAGCAGAATATTTCTTCAACACCTCGTATTTTAGTAATTCCTACTCTCAACTCAGAAGCATCAGCAGGTTAGGGAGAGGCAATGGCTGGAGATATTAATGTTATAGTAAATCTTTACTCCTACAAGTATAATCCATTGTGTGGGATTTTCAGTTTTGCCTTGGATATGATGTGTCATCTCCTCACTTTGATTATTTCTGGTTTAGTTTCCATAGTTTCCGTCCTAGACATGTTTCTGATGCTGGACTGGGCTGAAAAAGGGAGGGAAAAAATTGACCATTTTGGACAAGAATGTCTGCATAGAAAAAATGCATTAGATATTCATCAGTGAGATGCTGCAAGAAAAATCTTTGGTTCCTAATATTTTTGCTTAGTTGGCTCTAATATGCAGAAGTTCTACCTAGCAGTAAATCTCAACAGACCAAACAAACCATGAGCATCCTGATCACATCTCCTCACTGCTCCTGTGCAGTGCTAAGTAGGTATTTTGGAAATCTGGCTATAAAGCTGCTTTATCAGGACCCCAAGAACACTACTGCCTTTTGGAAATACTCAAGAAAGTAGTCTGGGTTGATAATTATCCACTCTTTTACCAGCAGAAATAAAAAAGAGCACAGGACAGGGTAACAGCCTTGATCTATTGATAAATTAGAGACAACAACTATTCCCAAACAGATTCTTGAATCTACAGCCACAAAAGTGTTTACTGTAAGACAAGGTTATTAACCATTAATCATAAAGTTTGGACTCAATGATCTTAAAGTCTTTTCCAATCTTAATGAGTCCATGATTCTATAATAAACATTTTACTTGTCAGACTCAATCTCATGCCTGCTTCTTGTCTAGATGAGAGAGGTGCTCTGGACCTCTGCCAAGATGTTTCATTCTCCCATGCTAATTTTGCATCTCAGGTCATGGGTGAGAGCTGGCACATTCAGTAGCAGAGTATACTACATATAACAGAAAATACTACTGGGAGCCACAATGTCATACCCCTTTTTGGCTCTTTTTTTTTTTTTTTTTTTTTTTTTTTAAATTTTTATTCTTGAACTTTTACATATTCTTACCCACAATCATTCAACTGGACAGGTTTTATAGAAAAAAATTCTGAAAGAAATGGTAAGTGCTATATTAGAATAAAGACCATTTATACAGCTGCTCCAGTAATGAAGACCACCTACTCATAGATAGAGAGGAGTACCAAACTTGTTGCTCTGATCAAGGAAGGAGCATTCCAGTAGACAAACAAAAGCCAGGAGCACTACTGACAGAAAAAGAACCCAGCAAGTGGGACAGGAATGGCACTTGAAGTCCTGTGACAAGAAAAGCTCTGACCCCACCTACCCCACTTCCCAGAACATATCTATCTGAGATGAGACACAGATTTGAAAAATCCCAGCTGATCCTTTATAGTAGATTTAAGAACATATACTGTATGTTAGAATGTATTCCAAGTAGTACTTTAGAATATATGAGATCTCATTTTAGAAGACATTTAGTGAACACTGAATGCTGTGACTGTTACCCTTATGTATATTTATAAGCACTACAAGTACTGGGAGCCTTGGTGATAGTCAGAAGAAGAACTAGCCTAAACAGCAAAATAACATGGCTAAGGGTGCAGATAAAGAAAAGAACACAGACTCTAAGATGGTATGTCCCCTTGAAAAGGTGCAAAAAGGGCCAAAGCACACACGGGAGAGATAAAGGTGAAGAGGTGAATATCAGGAAACCACCATCACCAAGGACTGCGGATGCCCAGAAGGGCATGGAGTTAATTACCACACCAAGGGAGGATGGGCGGGGTCAGAGAATGAATATGTATGAAGGGGGACATTAGAATGTGATACATATGTAAGACCTCAGGGAATAATAAGGGGGTTCCCTGGTGGCTGTGTGTGTCTTTGGTGAAATTATTCCCCATGCATCTCGACGTCAAAAAATACATACTGCTCTAACAACTATTACTAGTTGTGGAGTTCTTTCCGCTGCATTTCATGAGAGAGATGATGAAGAAGAGGCAATGATTGCTTTAGCAGATGCATGAGTGGAGCTGCCAAAGGTTTAAACCTAATGCTCACTTCTCACACAAGCTGAAGAGAGACATGCACAGTAGTGCCAGAAATGCCATCAATGAGCCTAAAATGAGAAATTGCAGCACCACAGAAAAGCAGGAAGCACAAGAATACACAAAGCATCAACACGGAAACTGAAGCCAAAGCCCCAGTTAACCCCTCTTCTGTCCTCAGTCTCAAAGAAATATGTTATTTTGGAAGTCCAGAGGGTATATGAATAGTTCAATGTAATGATTTCAAGTAAAAGACATCAAAAAAACTGCACCAGAAATCCAAACAGAAAGCGGTATTTGTTAAGGGTACTCATGATTCCCATCTGTCTCCACAAATTATGCTCCCATCAGATCAGTGGGAAATGAAGCTTGATTAATGCACTGGTCTCTTTTTGTGAGTGTAGAGGCAAACAGGAAAATTAAATTATCTTCCATTTTCCATATAAGTATATAAGTACTTAGTTTAAATATTAGTCTTAATCTTTCACTGAAAGATGTTCTTGTGTCTAGATAAACTCCCTCTGAAACTGCTGTCTCATATAGTGAATACATCCTTACTTCAGGCTATTGGAACCATGACTTGCTGCCTCCAAAATGCTGGTCACAGCTGGAGGACAGACTTCTGAGGAGGCTCATACATGTCACAGGGGGTTTCAGAGCAAATACCTCTGTGTCTATGGGAGTTCTCCATCAGACCAACCAGCTACTGTATTTTTTCCCAAATGGAGCTTTGCCAAGGTATGCTTTTTCAATCCCATATGAAGTAGCCTTAAACCCACCTCTGTGCTTGTGTGTTGTGGCTGACATTTTCAAACAACACTGTGTCCCCTTCACAAAATGCAGAGATGCTCTACTATTTGACTATTATGCTTTACTGCTCCTCTTTTTATTCTGTTTTCCTCTGGTCTAAAGCATGAGTATGAACTATATAATATCTGTCTAGAAAATAATGCTATTACTTTTCCACCAATTAATAGCTAACGCCACCTCTCTTTTTGGTGCTCGTCCAAATTCTATATAAAGCCAGGTCAATGGTGAGAAATGGTACAAATGTTCTGATTTCCCATTTAGCACACACTTTTGGGGTGGACATTAACAAATTCAGCAGAACAGAGATACAATCTTTGGTGACACAGACATTTGTTTGCCAAGTGACAGTGATGTTCACAAAGACAACGTGGAAGTATAAATTTGTTTGGGTTGGAAGAGAGCTCTATGATGATCAAGTCCATCTGTTAGCCTAACACTGCTAAAGATACCACTAAACCCTGTTCCTAAGGGCCACATCTGCCCGTCTTTGAAATATCTCCAGAGGTGGTGATTCCACCATTTCCCTGGGCATCCTGTTTCAATAATTGACAACCCTTTCCATGAAGGAATTATTCCTAATATTCAATCTAAACCTCCCCTGGTGCAACAAGAGGACATTTCCTCTCCTGCTACAGCTTGCTACTTGGGAGAAAAGGCTGATCTCTACCTTGCTGTCCCCTCCTTTTAAGTAGCTGTAGGGAGCAATAAGGTCTCCCCTCAGACTCCTTTTCTCCAGACTGGTCAGCCCCAGCTGTGTCAGCTGCTCTTCATCAGACTTGTGCTCCAGACCCTTAACCAGCTCTGTTGCCCTTCTCTGGACTCGCTCCAGGACCTCAAATGTCCTTCTTGCTGTGAGGGGCCCAAAACTGAACACAGGATTTGAAGGGCAGCCTCACCAGTGCTGAGTACAGGGGCGTGGTCACTGCCCTTGTGGCCGCACAATCAGAAAAGACTTACTTTCTGGTTCAAATGAAAAAACAACCAAAAGCCCAAAAGAGTAATTTCACTCTCATTTGTCACTTCTGGGAAGTTTTACTGTCTACAGAGTTTGCATTCTGATTCTTCTGCTCCTTCACTGAATACGGAATCGTCTCAATTAAATTTTGCTCATTTGAAAGCTGAGGAAGATCAGGCTGTGCTCAGCAGATAGTTACACTTCTTGGCTCTCAGACTTCAGCAGACCCTTTGGTTATGGATGCAGTAGAGGACTATATCCTTCTTTCCTTAATGTACCTGGCCTCTAACGTAAAATACCAAGCGCAAAGGTCACGTTCTTTGACTGCATACACACCTCACTGGGAAATATAGGACATGTAAAAAAGCATCCCAAATGTCCTTCAGGTTTAGCAGAGAAGAAAGTAGACTTCCATACAGACAAAGCATTCAGTATATCTGAATTCTTACTTCTTCACCAAACCCTCTGCCAATGTATAATTTCTCTTTTATCATATAGCCAGAGGCTGGGGCTCTGTCTGACCTTCTTTTAGAACACAGCTGCATTTTAGAAGATCAGTTTTGAATTCAGACCAACAGTGGGCATCGCAGCACATGCCAGTGACGCCTGGCCTGTCAGGAACTTTCAGGGAAATTGACAATAGAGGGAGCCTGAGACAAGGTAATGAAGTCAGACTGGCATTTCTAGATAACATCTTCAATGATTTCTCTGAAAATGGGATCAATTACCCTCCAGAGGCACTTTTCCCTATCTGTTCAAAGAGGGAATAGCAGATGAGTAATATAGTCTACAAACCTAACCTTTAAAAGGCTTGGGGCAAGACAACTGGATCTATAGGTAGTCATCAACTTTGCACACTGTGTAGCTGCCCTACTAGCTGTGTAGCTGGTCTACTTTTTCATGTTAAAAGATTGTTACAAATAGTTGAGCAGACACCCAAAAAATCAGTAGACCAATCTGCTTCTTTTAATGCAAAGTATTGTTAGAAACTTTCAAGAGAGATAATTGTTAAGATAGTGAAAGTTTATTAAAAGATTTGCCTTGATCACAGTTTTTTACCTAAAAATTTGAGGCAGCTGTGCCCCTGCAGCCCATGAAGGTCTATGGTGGATTAGATATTCACTGCATCCACTGGATAACCCCACCTTGGAGCAGGGGAATGCTGTGAGGAGTCCTCTCCCTAAGGAGGAAGGAGCAGTTGAGACAATATGTGAGGAACTGACCACAAAAAGCTCATTCCCTCGTCCCCTGCACCACTGTGGAGGAGGATGTAGAGAAATTGTGAGTAGAGTTAAGCCTGGGAAGGAAGCAGAGGTGTAGAGAAAATGTTTTTAAGCTTTGGTATTTGATTGGCAACAAATTAAACTAATTTCTCTGAGTCGAGTCTGTTTAGCACATGATGGTAATTGTTGGGTGATCTCTCCCTGTACTTAGCTCAGGAGACTTCCTTTTTTTTTTGTCTCCCCTGTCCAGCTGAGGAGGGGAGTGATAGAGTGGCTCTTGTGGGCACCTGGTGTCCAGTCAGGGTTAAACCACCACAATACTAATTAATTTCCTTTTTTTTTTTTTTTTTTTTTTTAAATCTTTAAGATGTTTCTCCATTCAGGAGATGATTCAGAGTTTTCTCTTCAAACATCTCTTCCTCTCTCAGGCCCTCCAACCAGATTTCTGCTTAACACCCCAGCCTTCAATTGTCAGTCATTTTGCTACGTGCTGTTCTTTTTTCAGAAATAAATGAAACAATGCCTCATTAAAGTGGAAAGAACTTTTTCATATGCAGGGAAGCTTTAGAGAGCATGCATGAAACTTAGAGCAACTGTCTAGACAGTCTGCAGATTTGAAAACCAGCAGCAAGACTCAATCAAAAAAAAAAAAACTTACAAAGAATTTTGGAAGTCATAGACAGGGAAACTTTGATCATAGAAGAGGATCAAGATAGTAACAAGTAGGATGAACTCTGGGTAGAAGGATCAGATGAGATTGCCAGGCAAAAAGCAAAAAGAAAAGAAACCACTAAAAGTGCTTCAATGAAATTCTGAATTTGGATTAGGAAGACTAAATCTTTTTCAACCTAAAATCCTCCAACAGCATTTCAAATGTCATTACTCCATCTTGATTTTTCCCTTGTGTAAGTAATATGAACAATGTCCAGTTCTTCTATTTGTAAATTTTGTTCAAATAAAAAGCAAATACCAAATATCTGAGGTATGTTAGTGAACCTGTAGCAAGCCAAAAAAACATTAATTAGCACCCAAACAAACAAGTTTCAAAAATCCCAGTTGCATGTAGACAGATTTTGGTATCTAGTTTTGAGCTCTAGTAACACACCTGAGCTTTCCTGCCTGAGTGACACAAAAAAATTATTGTTGTCATTAGAATGAAATAGTATGTGGGGCTGTATTTCACTTACCTAGAGCTATATCCACTTTCAGCTTACAATTTACAATTTAAAGATTTTGAATCATCATTATCACTTTGGTTTAAAGATCTCAGATCATTCAGTTTGCAATAAGGAAAAATTTACTTATAAGAGACAATTGTCTAGGACATAAGTTGCTTCTTGTTCCCTAGCATTGCTGCCAAAGGGTGGTTCTGGTTCACATTTACCTGCAGCTCAGGGGTACTGCAGACCTTTCTTTTGAAAACCAGAGACCTGGGAGCGCATTTTGCTGCACCTAAGCCAGGCCATGTCATCTCTGCAGAGGCAGATGTTTCCACTTCTGTCATGGCCTGGCCTAAGAAGCTACACTTAGAATCATCATTAATTAGCTAACAAAGCCCAGGAGAGTTCATTCAATGGCAACATAAGAAAAAGCACAGAAGGCTTTCGCTTGCAGTATATTTTACTGACACCTTACACGTTATTAATTCTTGTACATACTCCAAAATTATCTTTTTCCAACGAATTAATGTCTATTGTACTTATGCATTAAAAGCAAAATGAAAAGTGCCTTAAACGATTGTTACATTTCCACTGTGAGGCTTTTGCCCAGTCTAGAAACCTTCTAAATATTTTCTTTATTTGCATGTTGTCAGAATAATAAATAAAGCTTGTATAGGAGATGTGATGAATTGCATTTTTTTCCTTAAGTACAGATTTTCTGTTATCTAAGAAATATAACAAGCGAAAAAAAGCAACCCTTTTTATTTTTATTCAGTAGAGACATACTGATATAAATTAAACCTAATAAAGTCAGCATATTCATATAGAGCAGGAATTTAACCCATTCACAAGAAATCTAGGCTTTTTAAAAAGTAGTTCTAAATTATATAGCTTATATAACAGTGGATCCCTTAATAGAAAATGCATTCAAAATGTAGCAATTCACTTGTTTGAAATAGGAATATTATTGAAATTACGTGAAAAGACATTCCAGCTGACCAAAAAGAAGATGCATTTGTGATAAGTCATATTTGTTGATACTGCCTAAAGATTCAGCTTTGAATTTTGAATCAATGTTTAATTTTTTGTGTTCTAATCTCACAGGAAAAATACAAAAATATGAAAAAAATATGCTTTGAAAAATATGGTTTCTTTTCATTTTTTCTGGCAAACACTGAAAATCCATTCACTAGAAACTTCAGATAAACCTCAGATGAGGCAGTGGAAGCAGAACATTAATGTACTTACAGACTTTGATAGAGAAAAACATTTCTTTTTCAACTTAAACCCCAAGAATCCATTAAAAATTTAGTCCTAAGAGTGAATTTTTTTCCCCACACTTGGGTTTATGTAGCTAAAAACAGACCGTGGTGGGCAGCGTTGTGTGAAGAGCTAGTCAGAGCTTTGATGTGATGCTACCTGCACCTTTCTTTATGTGAAACTCCTGGAAAAAGCTGACAGTCTCTAAAGATCTTCTTCTTTGTCACCCTGTCAGAGTGTACTTTGTCACAAAAACGACCTTTTGACACAGCTCTGCTGCACAAGGTGCATTAAAGAAAGTGAAAAAATTGGCAACAAAATACCTCCTACTTTTTCCCATACTTGCTCTTACCACCACTTTTCTGTACCTTCCTGAGCTGCAACACAGTTTGCACTGTTCCCTCTGCACCTTTAAGAAAAGTGAGTGAAACTCCTTCTCCCCAGCCAAAACCCCACCCCTCTCTCCATCACACTGGAGCTGTAATGTGTGTTTCCAGTCTTTGGTGTTGCCCTTCTGCCCACCCAACCACGCCTTCCAGCTCCTTCCAGGGCAGGAAACCTCTGGTGGGATGAACAAAAACATGGGGAAAAAAAATCAAGGAAGTATTGTTGAGGAAAGAATAGTATGCAGTCAATATACTGTCCAACTTATTGGGGAAGAATCAATCATGTGAAGAAAAAGAGATGAAGGTTAAGGCAGAGGTTTCTGAGCGGTATTTAGAATCTGATTTTTATGATCATGTAGAAACTTGTGCAAATAGCACCTGGACCTTTGGGGTCTTTCAAGTGGTCCTTCTGACATTAACAGGAATAGAAAAAATGATGAGATGTCATCAGAGTATATTGCAATTGGGATGAAAACCTTGGTGCAAAGGTTATTCTCATTTTATAATGCACTTTCTGTATTCCCAGTAACTGTGAAAAACAGCGACATTTAAATGTCAGAGGTGAAATCTATACTTCACCAAAGTCACCTCAGGTTTCCTAACCACAACAAAAAGACCAGAACTGGACTGAAGACTTTCACAAAGAGGTTTATAATCTCTAAATACATATTGTTATTCCTCCTTCCACTGCTCCTCCACTAGTATTGCATGCTCATCAGTTTCCATAATGCATTGGGATGAAAAGATGAAGCATTCTGATTCTTATAGTTGAAAAAAACAAAACTTCTTGGGATTTTGCTGCCAATCACCCCCACCCCAAAAAGCTGTAGAGATTTCTGAAAGACAGAGAAGGAGTGGTGAGAGGGAGATACCTTTTAGAGAAATAATCTTAATATTCTGGGAAATCATTGCAAGAGTGTATGACATATCAAAGAAATCCAGCTTCCAATGTTTCAGTACTAATAACTACTTTATATAAATATGTATATATACCCTTTCACCAAATTATCTAGATATTACTCTAGAAAAAGTCTTTGAGAAGGCATTTGTCTATCATATTTTTGTAAAGCACTGTAAAGCACAGTGGGATCCAATATAGTTGCAGGATTTAGGAGCTAATGTAATGAATATTTCCTTTTTAAACAAAATGAAATTAAATAAAACTCTCAATGGACATGCACAGCAGTTAATCTATTTTATATTTTGTTTTAAAAACAAGAAAATAGCACACAAGGGGTGTTAATTCACTTGAAAGAGATCATCGTAATTTTGTGCGATCATTTAAGCAATCTCGTGTACCACTAGGAAAGTTCTGCAGAACACTCACTCCCTTAGGGTTCAGCAGGGATGGAAAATTTGTAAATAACAAAAACAAAATTCTGATAATGCTTGAAAATTATTGAAGACTTCAATATCCCAAACCAGATGAGCACAGATCTAAATTGAAAATGTTTTTGGGACAATCTGAGATTCATGCAATATACTTCAAATAATCTTCTGTGGATTTGTTCTAGTCAACAACACAATCCTATTGGGCTGTTGCAGCAAGAGTTCTAAATTGCACTGATCTTATGGCCAAAAATCTAAGAAACGAAAGAACTGCTTGAGAGTTGAAATGTATTTCTTACTTTTGCACTTCTGGCTTATCTAAGATTCTTGTAGTTGGCACCTGGGAGTATGTTGGGAATGTAACTAAAATGCATGTAAGGTCTCTACTCTGAAATGCTGCAAATGTGGTAGCAAAGAAGACATGGATACTAATGACAGCCAAGTGAATTAACCAGTAAAAACAGTACAAAGGAAACCCTAAAAAAAAGGTAATATTTCCGGAATCAAGTTGCATTGTAATCTTTCTTTTAAAATTAATTCTGAGAGCAGATTTCAGCAAAGTACATTTGTTAGTGTAATTAGAAGCAAGGTTCTCATTAGAAGCAACCATTAAACTATCTATATATAAAAAAGTGGATGCTTTTCTACTTATTTCTAATGTTCTACTGTCTCTGCCTAACAAAATTTGCACCTGTTAAATATCAGTACTTTTGTAACAGGAAACTCTAAGTAAATTTCTCTAAATTGAATCAGTTCCTAGCATAAGAGATTACAGTCATGTTCCTCATAATGTCTTAATTGTTCAACTTATTTAGGTATCAGCCCTTTTGGAAGTTGAAATCTTTACTAATTTCAGGCCATGTAATCTTAAAATTCACCTTGGAACTAAATTTTCTCTGTCTTTCCTTTACAGAGCAACAATAAATGGAAGCTGAGAATCTTGTCTTCTGCTATTTGGCCTGGTAATGTTAAAGCATTATGTGACCTCTAGAGCACAGTAATAGCCTGGAAGCATGACTGAAAAGTCCTTCAGGAGCTGATAAACCTCCCCAGTTTCACAGACAAATGGTCTGTGTATTATACTTCATACGACACAAAGCTGTGAAAATCATTCATCACCTGGATCCTGAAACTGCAATTCCTTTCAGTCATTTAGAGATCCCAGCTAAGATTGCTAAAAGGAGCACATTTTGAGAGATACTGCACAGTCTCTTGCAGGATTACTATAAAGCCAGACTATTCCTCAAACTATGCAAAGGCTGTGAAAAAAAAAAAAAACAACTTCACACATTTTCTTTCTCAAACTGATTATAAAAATCAGGTTTTTAGTTAAAAAATATTGCTGGTTCTCATTATTTCATTTGAATTACAGAGATGTAATTGAAAAAGGAATTGACCATTGCCCTGAACTGCAAACTCATTAAACTAGTACTGAGTCTGTGGCATACAAAACAATCTCCAGCTGCCTCAATCACCAAGGGTTATGCTTTAGAAATTGTCTCTTTTGAGTCAGGATATGCGGCAAGAGAGCGAAGTCTTTGCAGTGTTACTACTGAAGATGTGGCCACCTTTCCTTTTCTGGGAGATGTAGAACTTGGAGAGGGCAACACAAATCGAAGGATGAAAGAATCTGGAGGTGCCACCCAAGAAACAAAGCATGTCAGCCAAAAGATATGCTGCTTTGTAATGAATTCTTTTAGAAATGCAGCTGTTTAATACAACAGGAGTGAAGTTCTTCACCTAGCACAGAATATAGGAATGCTTTCTTTCCTCTGGCATACTGCCTCTCAGGAATTAAAATATTTAAACTGGATGCCAAAAATTTACCATCTCAATGCACACATGTGACAGGATTGATTTTGTTGGTTTTTGTGGTTTTTTGTTGTGTTTGTTTGTTTGTTTGTTTGTTTGTTTGTTTGTTTTAATCTGGTTTGGTTTCTCTCTTAGTAGGTGTTATGGTTGGAGAGTTAGATGGAGGGATTTGTAAATTAGGAAGTTTTATAGGTCTGAGGTCGAAGAGCAGCTTCTGCTGTTTGTCAGACACTGAATTTTCTTCCCTGGACACTCTTCAGTAACCACAGCTTTTTACATTCAGCTGTCCTGAGGCTGCATCTTATGCTGCAGTTAACATCCAGCATTAAAATATTTGGCATTTCTAAATTACTTCTAACCCCTGAACTGCTGTTTCTCACATTAGTGCCCCAGAACACCCATTTTGAAAAAAGTGAGTGTCAAACATAAATTAATTATAAGATAAGATTAATCAGGTACAAAAATTTTTGACTCAATATTTCAAGAATCTCAAGGTAGAGTTACCTGGCCTACAAAATTGTTTCCCTCTGAGATCTGTTTTTGCCTTTCTAATTAGAAGTCTCCAGGACATTTAAAGCCTTTTAAGAATCTGAACTAATAAAAGGGAAAAGATTATTATTAAAAAAAAAAGAACAAAACACCAACAAAAAAACCCCCACCCCAAAACAAACAAACAAAAAAAAGGCAAAACCACAGAATCGTCATTCTGCAGTCCCAGCATCTAATAAGAAAAAGAGTGTCTGTAGTTTGAAAGATATGTCTTCTTGTATCACCTTCATGTATTTCTTCATAAAATTAAATCAAAAAATGGCCTCTACAACAAATAATATTATAAGCTGAAGTTGACACCACCAGGTCACAGCTTACTGTACAGGTAGCAGTTTACTTTGAGCCTAAGTAGTCGTCAGATTTATAAAAGCAATATTATTCTGATGGGTTGGGTTTAGTTAATTTTTTACCCAAATCACATCCAATCTTTTTGAGGCTGGTCCTTTTTTAAAACAGAGGCTAGAGCAACTGTATCACAAGAAGGCATATGATGCCTTTAAATAAGAAAATGAATGAAAGAACATATACAAATGTCTTTTCTTGCCCCTGTTGTCATCATTAGGAAATTAATGTTTACAGCTGAGATTTCCTGGTCATCAGTGAAGGCACTGCAACAGAAAAGAAGGTTGCCAAACAGCCATCATAACTTCTGGCTGCATTTTGAATTCCTCCATTAAGCAGCAGATACAGTGAATCTGGAAGTTTCACTGATATTATTTAGGGGAATGAAGATAAGAATATGTGATTACTACAATATTGAGGTTAAGAAAATAAATTTCAGAAGGCAAGAAATATAGCCCAAGAGGAACTCAGAGCTCCTCTAACTCAAATAAGGACTTAATGATTTTGTAGTTAATTACATTTTTCCACAAGAACTTTTTTTTTTGTTATTTCTTAAAGCAACACAGAAAGGTAAGAAAAGTTGTGAATGTATTTCACATCTTCTTTCCAATATCCTGCAGAAAAACTAAGGCCTTATGAAGACACATTTTTACAGGGTCTCATAAGGCACTGGCCGCTGTATCCACAATATAATATGTGGGGAGGGAAGGTTGTACCTCAGGACACAAATTCAAAACTGCTTTTCTTTGTTTATTCAGATACACAAGGAATTTCTCATTTCCCTGAGCATCTCTCTGTGGAATTTCCTGAGCTCAGAACATCCTTCTAAATGACAATTAAAAATTAGATTTTTCAGAATAAATTAAGGTTTTTCATTAAGCACCTTTTTCTCTTGAGTGTCCCAGTATTTGAATAGCAATCACAAGATTGAAGCAAAAAATGGATGAAGATGGCAGGTGAACCTTCTACGTTTGAGATCAAGCTCCATGATTGATGAAACATCAAAAACAATTGTAATTATTTCCATGACAGGTGTATATGCTGCCAGTGTTAAAATATAGAAATTTGAAACCTAAGATCTTTCCAAAGTATCTCTGTGGTTGCAAACTAAAATGCCCAGTGATAATACAGTTGAAATACTGTTACTTAATACTGTAAAAAACCTACTACTACTTCCACAGTTATTAACTATTTATTTGAAGTGAAAGCTCATTTAGAGTAGGTGTCAGCTTGAGACAGGACGTGTCTGTGCTATCCCAGTTAGAAAGGCAATAAATCATAGAGTGATAAAATCATGGTTTCAGTTGGAAGGGACCTTTGAAACTGTTGAGTTCCAATCCCTCTGCCATGGGGTGGGACACTTTCCACTAGACCAGATTGCTCAGAGCTCTCTCCAGTTTGGCCTTGAACACTTCCAGCAATGGGGCATCCACAACTTCTTGGGGCAACCTCTTCCAGTGTCTCACCACTCTCTTAATAAAGCATTTCCTTGTAATATCTAGCCTAAACCTACTCTTTTACAGTTTTAAGACATCGCCCCTTGTCCTGTCACTACCTCCCCTTGTAACAAGTCCCTCTCCACGTTTTTTGTAGACTCCCTTCAGATACCAGAAGGCCAGGATTAGGTAACCCCAAAGCCTTCTCTTTCCAGGCTGAACAAACAAAATTCTCTCAGCCTTTCCTCACAGGAGAGGAGTTCCAGCCTTCTAATTATCTTGATGGCCTCCTCTGGACTTTCTCCAACAGGTCCATGTCCTTCCTGTGCTGGGGATCTCAGAGCTGGATGCAGATGGGGTCTCACCAGAGCAGAGTAGAGGGGTAGAATGACCTGCTGGTCATGCTGCTTTTGATGCAGCCCAGGATTCCTTTAGCTTTTTCATCAGAAAACCTCATTTGGCTCATTAAAAGTAAAACAGTATTCTATACTCTGCCTCCAAAAGCCTCTTTCTATCTAAATTTCACTTAACAAGACAACACCTTATTTACTTCATTGATTTTACTCCCACACACAAATCAAAAAATTACGATTATTTGAAGAGAGAAATGAACTCTTCATCCCATTAGTGTTCGTGGTAGTATTTTTCAATATCTACTTACAGCCAAATTATATGGTGTAAAAGATTGTGAACCTTTTGGTTCTGTGCAGATGATCACAACATTTCTTTCAGAGCTAAAAGAGTTGAGATCAAAAGAATCTTCCAAGTTGGGAATGGATCAGATGGTGCCCTGTTTATAATCCTATGTTTGATAACTAAGGCACTGCATGTGGCAGAAGTGAATGAGGTTTCATACAGTGACCACAATATTTGAATACTCAAAGGATATTTGAGCATTCAGGATATTTGGATACACAAAGGATCTTAACTTTGTGGCATCCAAAATCAGAGATATTTAGTTCTCTGTGGCTGGTATTCAGAAGTAGGTAAAGTTTCTTACAACTTAGATAATATCTGGCTAAAAATGTATGTATTTTATGACATGCATAGGGTGTACAAAGTTTTATACTCTTTTCATTTTAGCTCAGGTCTTATTATTGACAAAGCTCTTACTGCAACGGTAGTTCTGAAATGAATACAAAGATACGTGTGAGATATGGCCCCTTCGAAGGCGGCTAAGAGCATGAAACCAGCTTTCAAAAATAACCTGAACTAAAATCAAACTAGTTTGCTCAGATTTTACCTCTGAGTTTTTACCAATGCCCCATTCTCCTTAGCTAGACAAGTGCTATCTCTTTCTTTCAGGGAAGAGAACAGCTTGGGTCACCTGCTTCCTCTGAGGCAGTGAGAAACAGGGTATTTCCTGAAGGAATGCTTCAAAGATATGAATTCTCCACGCTGGAGCCAGAACAGAACCTACAGTCCAAATCCATAGTTTAATCTCCCTTGAAATTCCCAAATGTTGGATATTGTATTCCTGATATGCCAGCAGATTTTCAAGTCTGAATGAAGTTTGAAAAAAAATGAAAATGGGTCATCTGTTTCAGCTAACCCCTCAGAAGATGCACTCAGTCCTTTGCATTGGGCAGCTATTTGGTGATGAATAGTCCCAAATTGAGTGGTACTGGTGCACACTGGTACACTGCACACAAATAAGGAGAGTTTATACCAGCAATACCTTTAATATTGCATAGAACAACATCCTATTTTACCTGGAGATGATTCTTACAGAGAAGCACCGTCCTTGTCTTAGAGAGGTAATTAGGCTTGTCTGTATTATATTGAGCACTGCATTTCCTTGGGTGAAGCTGCTGATAATAATAGAAAAGCAATTACACTCACCTCATGTCCCCAGCAAAAATTTTAGGATAATAAGTAAAGATTTATTTTAATCCAACCTACATTATTTGCATTTGTCTTCATGCACAGCCAGGATGTTTTTTTCCAGTCTTACTGTGGTTGCTTGTGTATTCAGATAATTTGAAGCATCAGTGGTAATGTATGGTGTACACTGTAAGATGATTTTCAATGCCTTAGTGTAAAAACCGTCGAGTCAATCAGAACTTGGCAGGTTAGTGCACAGTTAAATCTCTGGAGAGATACCTGCATAGTTCCTGTTTTTCAGAAAGCTTTCATCCTCACTTGTAAAAGGCTAAATTGGGAGAGCATGAAAAGTGATTACTTCAATGGTAGCCATTTAATTTTTTAATTTTTTTGTTTCCCCCTTCCAGCAGAAAACAAAGTTTGAGGGCTTTTTTTTTTTTTTTTTTTTCCTTAAATCAGTTTCAGGCTGTAGTGAATACAGCTTTAGAAACCTCGCTGAGTGTTTTTATGATGTACTTGAGGGGTGTAGTATCTTGAACTCTGCATGACCTGAGCTTTCACGAGAAGAATTCTCAGAATTTCACAGAGATGTTATGGCAAGAGAAGATATAGCAAATATTATGTTCATTATATGTTTTAATTTGTCTGCACTTCAAAATGGTTGCTGCAGATTATTGCAGGAATGAAGTGTTTTGTTTATGCTCTGCTGGTAGTGCCTCCAAATGTATTTGAACTTCTGTTTCTTTACTTACCCGCTGTCTTTTACAAAGAGTAAAGTTCTAATAAGCTCTTGCATGTTTGTTTCAAAAATATTAAAGCACAGCAAATTGCACACCTACATGATTTTCAGTTTTCTTTTGGTCACCTGGAAGATTATGGGAATGATTTTTCATCAATGTGTGGCACAGCAGAAGGCGGATTAACAATGGAGCTCCTGCTTTTACAGGGGAGCTGCAGCCTCATCTCCCAGCCCTGCAGGGCTGTGTCCAGAGGGATGTGCCAGGGACAGAACTCGGTGGTACAAGTCTGGCTGCCATTTCCACAAGAAGTGCTATCTGAGCATCAGTTAGGAAAAGTGGGTATTTTTTGGGATTGAGATAATAGAAATAAGAAAGGATTCAACAGTACTATGTTCAAGGACATTATTGAGAAGCTAATAATGGATTTTGAAACTCTACAGTGAGAGCTCTTCAGAAGGAAAGAGCCCAAGAAGGGAGCATTTTGTGCCAATTAGTTCATCTCAGGGGAAAAAAAAAATCAAAACACAAAAGGAATGCTATGGACATGAAAGAGACTTATGATTTAGGTGAGGAGTTTTCTCTGAAACTTAACTAAGATGTACAGAGCAATGGGACTCCACCTGATATGCTGCTGATAGTGTTGTCCCCTGCCATGTTGTGCCCAGCACAGGTTCCCCAGTGGTGGTGGCAGCACTGTGGGGCTGCCTGTAGCCTGACACAGCCAATTCCAGCAGCTCCAGCTGGCCCAGCACAGGGCACAGCTGAGCCCCTCCATCATGCTGGGACAGGTGTTTCCCTGTGGCTCCTGGGAAGGTCCCAGGATGGAGCAAGGAAAAGTGTGAGGAGGAAGAAGTGGCAGAGAGGACCTGGTGTGGGCTGGCTGCAGCCCCCCAGTTTCCATCCCCATGCAATGCTCGGGGGGGGAGGTGGAGGAGTTGGGAGTGAAGGAGTGAGGTTGTAGCTGAGAAGAAGCACTGAGGAAGAATGGTGTTATTTTAGTGTTTGTATTTTTTCCCCACTAGCTGAATCACTAAGCAAATATTTTAATTTCTCATAAATTAAGTTCATTATTCCCAAATCAAGTCTGTTTTGCCTGTGACAATGGTAGATAAGTGATAATCCTTTTTAATCCAGACCCGTGGGATTTCTCATTCCTGTTTTTCCTGTTTTCTCCCCTCATCTCACTCATGGGGCATGAGTAAGCAACCGGGTGAGGTTTTGCTGTTGAGCAAAGTCAGCCCCACAATACAGACAGGACATGACTTGGAGAACTCAGATTTATGGCAGCGTAGAAATACACAAATCCAGAAACAGACCAAGCATGAAGGCTAACAACTGAAACAAATTAACAATATTGGCAAGGGAACAAAACCAGTAAAAGCAGAACAGATGAATACTTTTACATTAAAAACTTGAAGGGAGTAATCTGAAAATGTTTCTGTAAATGCACAAAGTGAGCAAAAATATGGAAAACATCCAGGAAAACAGAACCATTGGGAAAGAAAGGAAAAAAAAAACCAAGAAGGGTCAATTCATAATCTGGTTTATATGACAATGAGCATCTGTAGTAATGATCGAGGGTTCCTATGACATGTGAAGTCTTTTTTTAGTAAGTGAGAGAAGCATTTTATCCAAAGGGAAAACTTTATGATTCTTGAGATATGATGAAAGGGATCAGAATATTAATTTAAAATCTAGGGTAATTTCTGGATGAACAATGACAGTTTCATGCCCAAGGGTATATTTTCTGAAAGTTCCTTTCAGTGGGATTGAGACTGCAATACTTATGCAAGCCTATAAGCAATACAGTATATTATAAATAACATCAAATTTCTTCACCAGAATTAGGTTTAAGGACGAAGGAGGCCCCAATAAACACATTGAATAACAGAATCAGTTTAACAGCAACTGAGTAATTTTAGGATTACATTAATAACATGTACACCACACATCTCTTAAAGGCATAACTGAAGGCATTGCTGCAATTTAATAATGTGAATCTATCAGAGCATTTATTCTTGCTTCCAGATAACAGAATGTTTCAGGTGTAAAAGAGAAAAAGAGATTTTGCATCATCATTCAAAATGTGCTGTACTCATACCAACTACAGCTTCTAAGTGCTTTTTGGAGTCTTTTGCTTTGTTCTAAAACTGCTTCAAAGCTAAAATGTCCCTCTTGAAGAAGAAAGACATTTTCTTCAAAAGTTTTGTGTGTAACATGTAAGTCACTTATTGGGAAAATGTGAAGAGCATGCACAATTGATGGTAGTATCAATTTCTAGTTCAGGAAAAGACTTCATTCTAGGAGGATGGATAAATACATTAGACTCCCTCTTTTTCATCAGAAGTGAAAATGTAAAGTGGAGACAAAACCATTTCCTTGCTGCAGAGGAACATGCAATTGCTACTGTCTTGGGTTTGCATCAACTGCTTCTGTAGAAGCTGCCAGAAGCTTCCTCCAATGCTAGCCAGCTCCAGGACAGACCTGCTGATGGTCAAGGCTGAGCTAGTTAGAAACAATGGCAACTCCTCTGTGATAACATACTTAAGAAGATTAACATATTTAAGCATATCTAATTGAGGGCAAAGAAGACAGGAGTGAAAATATGTGTGATGAGCAGCTCTGCAGACACCAAGGTTGGTGGAGAAGGAGGGGCAGGAGGTGCTCCAGGCACTGGATCTGAGATTCCCCTGCACCCCGTGGAGGTCCATGGGAGTGCAGAGATCCACCTGCAGACCATGCAGGAGACCCACACCAGAGCAGGTGGATGCCCAAAAGAGGATTCTGAACCTGTGGGAAACCCATGCTGGAGCAGGCTCCTGCTGGGATCTGTGGACCCGTGGTGAAGGGGCCCACACTGGAGCAGGTTCCCTGGTAGGACTTGTGACCCCACACTGGAGCAGGCTGTGCCTGAAGGACTGCTCCCTGTGGAACAGTGACCCACACTGNNNCTGGAGTAGGCTGTGCCTGAAGGACTGCTCCCTGTGGAACAGTGACCCACACTGGAGTAGGCTGTGAAGAACTGCCGCCCATGGGATGGACTCACACTGGAGAAATGCATGGAGAGCTGTCTCCCATGGGAAGGACCCCACGGTGCAGCAGGGGAAGGACTCCTCTCCTTGAGCAGTGGAAGAAACAATGTGTGATGAACTGACCATAAGCCCCATTCCCTGTCTCCCTGTGCCACTGGTGGGAGGAAGTAGAGGTGGGAGGGAGTGAGGAAGGGAGGGGTTAGAGAAGGTGTTTTTAAGATCTTATTTTACTTCTCATTCTCCTGCTCTGATTTTATTAATAATAAATTCAATTAATATCTCTAATTTGAGTCTGTTTTGCTCATGAACAAATCACTCATGAGTAATCTCTCCTGGTCCTTATCTCAACTCATGAACCCTTCATTCTATTTTCTCTCCCCTGTCCAGCTGCAGAGAAGAATGAGAGAGCAGTTTTGGTGGGTGCCTGGCATCCAGCCAGGGTCAGCCCACTACAGTTACCTAACATGACCAAAATACTAAGTGCTAAAGCAATTACAGTCCCAGTCATTTAAAGAAAGAAATAACATTTTGTTGGAATATTTTCAAATAGAAGAATAAAGCTCCAGAAAATTGACTGTGGAAAATAATCCTCCACTCCTCCCACTCTCCAACTAGCTAGATTAATTTATTTATCTTTCAAAACAGTAATTTCTATGGTTCTGGCAAACTGATTCAGCTACTCAGAAGAAACAGACTCTTTTGGAATAGGAAAATTATCTATGTAGCAGGTGTTCCAGCAATTTTAATGAATTGCATTCTCCAAAATGTTACCATGAAATGAAAAAGTCCTCTTTAATTAGAAATTCCATTAAAAAAATATGTATATACATTCACTGCCATGAAATAAAGACAGAAGTGCTGCTAAGCAGGCTCAGAGCTGCTCATGCCCTAGAATAAGCCAGTTTAAAAATTATATTTATAAATGAAATTTAGAGCCTAATGGCATCAAAACGGTCTTGACTAGTCTTAGTCCAAATAAGCATAGAAGAGATACACACATTGGGATTTTTTGAAACACAGCCTCTTCAGAATTCAGAGGTATCTGCTCCTTGTACACCTGCAGGGGAGAAATAGACTTCCAAGGTAATGTTCAGAGCACCTAAGGTAGTATCTTGCTCTTTGGTCACTTTCATTGGGGCCCTCTCTGCACCCATGAACTAGAAAAGGAAAAAACTAGAGCCTCCAGTGCCATAATTTACAGTCCTAAAACAGCTATAGAAAGTAAGGCAAACCAAAGATCAAGTAGGATTTATGCCTTGTTTAAACTGGCATCAGTATTTTCTTTCATTACTACCTGAGCATTTTTGTATAATATCTCGTGGGAGAAGGAAAGGCCTTTAGTAAAGCATGCTGGATTTTTGGATAGAATATTAATGTAAATACATTCATTTCTTTCCCTGCTTGGGCTTTAATTCTCCTTCTTTGGCGTTTTTTCATCCTCTCCCCAGTGGAACCAGGTATTATTGAAAGTTATAGTTTCTTCCAGAAGAAAATACTAGAGTTAACGTAGTAAATCTATTTCAATAGCCTTCACACTGTGACTGTTATGACGTGGAAATATCATTTGTTAAATCTGAGAAAAGGCAATAGTGGTGTGTTGCAAGCAGCATGGTCCATGGATTGGCCCAAGAACAAAAGTAGGCTTTAGAAGACCTGATTTTGGTGCTGTCAGTCTACCAAGGGACTTTGGTCAACTTTATTTTATTGCTCTTCCTGTAAATAGTTGAAATTAAAAACACTAAGACTCACCCTAAATCCTTCATGCTTTTTAACAGAGGACCAAATGTCATAGTTTTATGATATCCTGAAAAGTTACCCACAATTGAAATATCAGCTTTTGTCTGGAGAATCCAAGATAGCAAACATTGGTCTCTTTGAATAGCTTTTAATTTTCTGTTTTCCTTTGCTGAAGAAACAAGCAGCTGGAGAGAATAATCTGTTTCCAAGAAAATAAATAGGACTGATCGTCCTGTTTTTCATTCATTCACTGTTCATCTTTGTAAAAGCAAGCATTCAGGATTAAAACCTGACTTGTGTTTTAATTTAATTTTGAGTTTTTAAATTAGAACTTTTTAGACCTTCTACAAATTTCACTATGTTTCATACTTTCTGGGAATAAATAAATTACTTCTTTTTCTCTTTACATAGAAGTTGATATCATCAAGATATTAAGAGACATCCTCACGGAATCCTGTGTAGTCACATTTACACTTCAAATGCTTCCAGAAGTACTAATGCCAGGGACCTGAGGTCCTCAAAACAACCTGTGAAGAGAGTGGAATTTTAGGGTGAAACTGAGAATACATCAAGTAGATGCCTGCAAAGGTGAATTGAATTCAAGCAGCTGCCAGTTGCTGAGACTCATCAGCAGGCACTGATTCCATCTGATAGCATTGCCCCTCCAAATCCATATGCCCCACAGTATGGGCTGAGGTGCTCAGACCAAATTAGCACCTGCCTTGACTCCTGTGTAAAGACCCTGGCAGTGGATCACATCTGCTAACACCACACTTCAGAACAGAGGACAGCTTGTTTTCAACAAGGATGTATTTTCATTGGAGCAGAGAGTCCTTATTCCCCACAGTACCTCAGAGCAAGGACTGAATGTTCCAATTGAACTTCCTTCTTTATCTTCAGCAGGTAAATCTCTCGGTGAATTTCTACACTGCTGCTGGCACTGTCAAAGTTAATATTATACCTGTTTCATGGCTGAATGAAGTGAGCTAGTCTACCTGGATGCCAATCTAGCAGATATAGCCAGGACTACCTGATGCTCCAGGGAGCAACTTAAATTTTTCAAAAAAGTACTCTCAGACACACAGCAATCATCATCTTGAAAACAAACCCAGCCCAAAGCCCAAGCATTCAACTGGCTCTGTTGCAAGTGCTTGAAAAATCTTCTCACGGGCAATAACTGTAACAAAAATCAGAATTCCTGCTGTGAAGCAAAACAAAAAGAGTTTAAAGTGAACAAATACAACTTGTAGGTTTCACTAGCCTTTCTGAAAAATCTGCTTTCTAATTCCAGAGAACCTTTAATCCACTAAAGTAGAAGCATATGCTCTATTCTTAGCTGAATATAATGTAGTGGACAGCTATAATTACTTCAAGAGAACAAGGAACAATATCAACCAATATGTACTGTAAGTCAGGCAAGATATTTATTTTGTCAGCAGTTGGAATATATAGCTGTTCATGTTTGTTACTATTTCATATTCATCATTACATTTATTTGCTTACTTACAAACTGGTATGAACTGCTACTGCTCTTTCCAGCCAAGTAAATTACAAACTATAGACATCATAAACATTCTACAGAAATATGAATTCCACATGAATTGGACACAAGAATGGAGAGGGGGGCGGTGTGGGGGAGACAGAAAGAGGTGCTCACTCTTAAGGATTTAAACCAAATTCTGCTGAGAGAGAGGATCTGAAGGCTTGGAAATCTGTGCTGCCTGTTGTGTACACAGTAACATATCCATCCATTCAGTTTAATATTTGCCAGGGAAATCACAAAGCCCTCTCAGGCTACAGCAGCATATAATCTCCTTGAATGTTTTCCTGAGCTCCTGACTCCGGAATGCATAGATAAGTGGATCGATGATGGAATTGCACATGATGAGGATGAGGTAGAAGTTAAAGTGGGACATGAAGCACACGCAGTAAGGGTTGTAGGGGCAGGAGATGTAGAAAATCAGGTGTAGGAAAAAAGGAGCCCAGCACACAACAAAAACTCCAATCAGGATGGTGAGTGTGATGGCCCCTTTCATGTTGGCCCCTTGGCGAACAGGGCCAGTCCCTGGAAGTACAGCAATCTTTTTTATGTGCATACGAGCCATCATAAACATGTGGACATAGAGGGATGCCATGAGAATGAGCATGGTGAAAAACATGCTGATTAGGCAGATGATGACAACACTGCTGTCAGAGTAAATGATGAACAAAATGCCTGAGACTGTGCAAGCAGCCCAGATGCATGTGATGATGACCCCTACACGTTTCACTGTCATGATATTATGGTACTGGAGGGCATAAAAGATAGTAAAGTACCTGTCCACTGCTATTGAGAGAAGACTGCAAATTGATGCAAGCAAGGAACTGCAAATGACTGAGTCGATGACATTGTCAATGTTTATGGTAAAGCTCTGTGCATCTGTGTCTGTATTGTTTAGCAGCGTGATGACAATGGTTTCTGATCCATTAGATACACTCACTAGCATGTCAGCCACTGCCAAGCTACAGATGAAGAAGTACATGGGTGAATGGAGGTTCTTGTTCTTGGCTATGGCCACAATGACCAAGACATTCTCCAGAAAGCTGATGATTCCCAGAGTCACAAACACTTCAGGGGATACAAAGAGTTGCTCGTAGCAGCCTCCTGAGGAGTGGCCCTTCACATTGGGCTCGCTGGCCCCTCCGTGCAGTCTGTAGCTGTGGTTCCAGAAATGGAGAGGCTGGAGTGTCCCACGATGCAGGGTGAAATTCATCTTAGGGAGATCCCTTTCGGATTCCTGCTTTTAAAACTCCTGTTCCTTTTGCATTCCTTTGAAAACCTTCTTTGGCTTTTCAGCTTAAAAAAAAAAAAAGAAAAATGAGCTAGGACCGAGGCAGGCAGCAGTTCAGAACACTTTGACTACTGTGAAAAAATTAGATTTCAGACCCAGAAGAACTGGTTTACACCCTTACAGACAGTTTCTGATCATCATCACATTTACCTTGGTGATCCATATCACAGTGTCCCAACAGTCTCTATGTTTGTATCAGATTCTCCCATATGGTCAGCTCCTTTTTAGTTCATTGGCGTGCTGCAAGGCTTTTTGGTGCTTTCCATTAAAGAGATGTGATGATAAAATGCCCAGTTGACAGCTGCGAAGCAGGAACTATTTTCAAACTGCAAGCACCCGTCTCTCTGTCAGGCAGTGCATGCTGGCTGCCTGTTTTAACATGAGTGGAAGAGAAAAATATTCAGGGCAATCTCCGCCTCTGCTTTTCTTTCCAGCCAATGGGACTCAGGAGCTGCAGAAAGTGGAGGGGCTGCTGATTCCTGAACCTCTGTGAAACATTGCTCGGCACGGCAGAGCGGGTTCAGATGCAGCAGAAGTTACCCTTAGCTACAGGAAAGCAGACAAGCTGCCAGAGATTTGCTTCTCTTCTTTAGCTTCTCAGAATAATGTTTCAATACTGATTTTCAATTAGCAAAACATTCAGAACTGTACTAGCAATCTTACAGAATTCTTGCAGCTGAAGTGATAGGTTTTATTTTTCAGGTTCTGATTTACTCTTGTCCATTCTGTGGCAAAAACTGGTTCTGCCTTGTGTGTGTGGCAAAATAAGAACAGGAAAGGGAAGAATACATATTTCCTCTTGGTTCTCTCTCCCAGGTCCCCTTTGCTTTGCTACTTTTCTATGCCTTAGCTGTCCATTTCCAAGATGTGTTGCAAGGTTGCATTATACTCTCTAATAAGATTCTAATAATTTTAAAGATATGGAGGCAAGATAAGGACCAAAACCAACATGACTCAAAGTCACAAATGGCTTAATAAACTGTCCTAAATAAAGTAGTTTTTTCCAGGTAATAGACTTCTTAGTAATCTTATTGCTGAGAAGGAAAAGATGATGGACTTCATTGCAGAAGCCCTGTCACCATCAAGAATTAAGAAACTGGGCAGAAAAAGAAAATTCAGAACAGATTAAGGAAACCGGCAGGAGACAAAGTTGGAACCTGTAAGAAATAGAGCTAGTCCAAAGGCAATGACACAAAAGCATCAATAAATCCCCTAGAAATCCATATGGCCCAGGGGCCTTAAAAGCACAGGAATATCCCTGGGAATGAGCTGAAAGTCAGCTTGCATGCAGTCTGTCAGGAAAAGGCCTTGAGAAAAAGGAATAAAAGAATACCAAAGTAACATGAAGAGACAGGACAAAAGTTGTTTTGCTGTTACATCTTCAAGCATTGCGACTGAGGATTGAAAAACAAGTACGCTGAACAAAGCCTAAAACACAAATGGATTTTAAAGACCATAGGAAAATCAGTCACTGCACCTCAGAATAATGTTTGCAAGGAAGTTGTTTGAAACATTTCCAGTGGACTACCAGGAAGGCTCTAGAGTGGTCTGAATCTGATGCAAAAGTCTATTTCCTGTAACGTCTCTAAATGTTTTCATCTTCTGTGCCTTAGCTGGTTTTAAAGTGAACCAACTAAAAAAGAGGTATAGGATGACAGAATGCATGTAGAAGCACAACTATCTGTATTTAACATCTCAGCATCAGGATGAAGTGTGATTTCACTTTCCCATTTGGATTTGCTGTAGACCTATGGTTATGAAGACCTATATTGGAAGAAAAGCCTCAATTTTTTCTGGGCCCTTCTTCAGAAAGATTGCTTCATAAATCTGAAACATAAGCCATCAAGACAAAGAAAATAATGTGTGGCACAGGAGATCCCACATTTATGAGTTTGGAATATATAATTTACCAGAAGCATGCTTGAAATGAAATATTTTGCTGCTGAAAGGGTGAGATTTGCTTTCCAGTCAAGACATAAAGCAAGCCAGAATTCAAACAGATTTTTTATTTAGTTACTGATCCTGAGGCCACTGTACAGTATTCACTAACTCCTGCCATAGACAGGACATGCACACCTAACTCTTAAGGAAGAGAACTACAGAAAAATTATATAAAGACTGATGTGGGAGAACAGCATCTCCCCAGATAATCTATCTTTTCTTCACCTGCATCCAGAAATGCGTAGTCTTATCCCAGTTATCCCAGGGGAGTAGCCACTCAACATCTCTTCTTTCATGAACGTTTTCATGCTGGAAATACCCATGACACAGGGATCTCTCCCTTCACCTGCTTAGGTGGACCTAGATCAGGTGAGCCTTTGCAGAATAGTGAGAAGCTTCCTCCAGGAGGTACTGCCCCATTTGTTGCAATTATTTGTCTGTCTGTTCCCCTCCTGGCTCCTCCTTTTCTGTGGAGATTATCTCCATTCTCATCCCCATTTATCTTTTCATTTGCTCTCTTCATCCAGAAGCTATCCAGATGATGCTCCATCTTTGATTTTTCACTGAATGTGTCATAAAAATGTAATATTGTTATAACAATATAACAATATTACAATATTGTTATATTAAAATATAACAATATAATAATATAACAATATTTTTATAACAATATTGCTATAAGAATATAACAGTATTGAAGCCCACTTTTTTTCCCACCCACAGCCATCATTCCCCTCAAAATTTCTGCCTATGTTCTGCATTCTTGGGGTACATTTGTTTTAGTGTTCATCACTAATGTTTGTGGGATGATGTTTCATGACTGGATGCAGCAGACTTAAGGTAGCTTAGCAACTTAGTCGAAGCACTGAAGAGGTGATGTACCATCAGCCTGCTCTAACTAAAAGGTAAAACAAACTATATGAGCACACTTTTAAAATTAGAGAAGACGAATGTACATCTAATTACTTTCATGGTAAAGGAGGGATGCATGTCTCCGGCTCCCATTTAACAAGAAATAAACCATATAATGCTGAAATTGTTCAAAGTATCCTAGCTCTGTCATGGCTGAAGACATGTTAATATTTAAATTATCTATTTCAAAGATGATAGGAGTATTGTGTAACCTATATTGCCTAAATTATTTCTTAAAATTTAAAAACTAAAGCTGAGACAATACTTCTTTTAAAAGTGGTGACTTGCAAGCTTTTCAGCACCATGGAAAACCATCTATGGCTGCAGAAAACTAGAAACTGATAACAGTGATATACTAATATGAGCACCATCTCTTAAGAGAAATAAACCATCCAAAATATTTGAGCAAAGTCTCCCCTTTTGATATAACTCCCCCATGTTCTATGCTCTGTTTGCAGATACTTTTTGACACCCATCTTCCAGACAAGGTTAGAGTCATCTCCACCTCACAATATTTTTGAGAGATGAATTATCCTCTTGCAGTTGAATTCGAAAGTCAGAAAAAAGCATTCACTGAAATCAATGAGCAATCCCAAAAGTGATACAAGAAGACAGGCAGAAACACGAGCAGGCTGTACAGGTACAGTGTGGGAGAAAGAGAAAGGTAGAGGCCTCCCAGGCCTCTCCCAGGCCCTTTGTTGCTCAAATGCACAGTGTGTGAGATCTCTTTGAATCCCATGACCACATTACTCAAGCACAGAGACAATATTTAGCGCTTCAGCATCTGTAAGTGGAAAGAGAGGAGTGGCTGTGGGAAGCTGGGTAGAAGGAGGAATCAAAGGGGCAGATTATTAAAATTTAATCAGTCTCTCGGCATTGTGTGGGTACACTGGTACTGTGCAAAAGGTGATGCTGCATTTACATGCACAAGCATAATTCATGGAAGGGCTTCATTATGTGCTCCCAGATCCAGTTTTTCTGTGCATTCAAAAACTAATGTCTATAACTACAGTAAAAACTGTAGTATATTTGAGCATGCTGATTTTGAAATTTAAAAAAAAGAGCCAGTCAATTAAACTTGGGAAGCTTCTATGAGGTTTTATTTTGCATCACTTCTCTATGTTACAGCAGCAGCAAATTCCACCTAACACTCAAAATACTCACCAAAAATGATTAAAATAATGCAATATGCTTCTACCTCCTACCCACGGATGTTTTTGGAAGAAACATTTCTTTGATTCTTTCTGGTTCACTAAATTAGCCTCTGAGCAATATGGGGGCACATGTTTTTTAACGTTTTTGGACCAGTAGTTTTCTCTCAGTCTCACAGCATCCCTCTGGATCAAATCTCTGTTCTTTAGTCTGTCCACTATTTACCCCCTCAGCTTACTATGATCTGAAAATCTCTGGGTGGTACATTCTGTATTAACATTCCTGTTAATGATGGAGATGTAAAAAAAAAAAAAAAAAATCATTCCCAAACTCCATTGTTTCCCAGTGTTCAGGATTTCGATCACTGCCTTTTGGGACCATATGCAAATAAAAATGCTGGTCAGTGGGAAACTGGTCTAATACATTTTCACCTAGAATTTTATTTTGGGACACTGATTGCCTCATGATCTTACTCTTTAAGAGTGAAAGGAATTTTTAAAATAAGGAACTTCAGTTTCGAGAGCGGGAGTCTTGGAAGGTTGCCTTTTTTCCTCATGTCTGCTAGTTACAAGAATAGGAGAACTGTTTAGTCAGTCTGGAGACTGAAAGCAAATAAACTTTGATTTTTCTGGAAAATGATACATTTGCACTTACTTGAAAATGCTTCAAATGTGCAGAAGTGGAATGTTTTTCATTAAAATGGCACGAGAAGCACAGGGGCTTATAAACACTAAGCTGTTTAAATCTGATCTCATTGCTATTTTAGGTGATTGACATTGTGATCATGAATATTATTAATTTGCAGTCAATGAAGCAACCACCATCCTTGTAGTTTTTTCACCCCCATCCCATCTCTCACAAATAATCAATTTTCTTTTCCTTGCTTTTAGATTTAGGTGCTTGTCTGTTCAGACTCATCTGAAGCACTTTGTCCATATGACTCCATAATCTTCTTGGTGTTAATATTCCTGTCCAAATATCTCTCAAAAAAACATACAGAAACATCTGGGTTTAAGTACAAAATAAATATTTCCATCAATCCAGATCAGCAAACCAAAAAACAATGACACTGATTTTTTTAATAAATAAGCATTATTGAAATGATTTATGATTTTTAAAAATAAGCTGCTAACCTGGTCATTTCCTTTGTTCATGATCTTTGATCATAAATATAGCAGAAGTAATACTTCTAACATCTACAAGCACTTCTTCACTCCCTATATGCACCTGACAGAACACTTTCCATCACTACCATTCTTTCTCTCACTTTTGATCATGAGCTAATTTTATATTATGAAGTTTAAAAAGATCTTCACTTTTCTAGTTTATCATCTTCACTTTTCTGTCATAATGATATTCAGTTTTTATCTGTGTGAGAAATGCAGTAGCATTTTATTCTAGCTGAAAAACAATCTAGTCAGTCCAACTGTCGAACCATGAAAAATGGTATGTCTCATTATAATTGAATGAGAAGTAGAAAGGCATGGCAAAAAAAATGACACATCATCATCTAAAGAAAGCCGAGGGTTGCACTGTCGGGAAAAAAGCAACTGTTTTGTGTGATGCCAAATCACTTCGATTCATTTTCTCAGAAAATTCCTCTGAGTGGGGGTGTAACCCAAAGTCAGTATGAGATGGAAAGCTACTAACTTGCTTGAGTTTTTCCTTCCAGTCCACTCACCAGTCACCACAACAGTTATAGTTGTTATTCCAATGGAAAAGTCAGACATTACCATGTCATCATTTCTTTGGTAGCTTTACAGGAAGGAAGAGTGTTGCAGACAGGTAAAAGATGTTATAAAACACAGAAAAGAAAAATAAAAGAAAAGCTTCACAGAATCAGGCCTTGCTCTGCTGAATTACCAAGCTAGCCTGTCACCTCTTCTAAGTGCAGATTGCTTGCAAGTTCCCATGCGAAACAATCTTGGGAATGAGAATTCATTTCTCCTATTCTTGGGGAGAAAAATAAGTCTGCACCTGCATAAACAATAGATCTGTCCCATGAGAATCAGTGAAGAAAATATGTAAACATATCTAGAGAGAGAAAATTTGATAGACATGTAGAATAGCCCTTCCTGACCAATGAACTGCTCTTCACTGTATTGCTGACCAATTAACAACAATTCAACACGGTACCTTCTAATAATCCTATAAAATATGACCTATGCAATAAAGAGGAGGCTTTTCTTCAGGAAGAAACTGAGTCCCTGATGATTTATTACAACAGAAGAGTTGTGTACTTAGTGGGCACTGTTCAAGATGCATAATTTATTTCTGAAGGGGCATACATACATACTGTTACCAAAAAACAGATTATTTTAACCCTTACTGAATATTCTGCACAAAATGGCGCATATATATGTATATATATATATATATGTATATATATATATATATATTCATATTCTATATATGCACAGTGGATTTTCACGGTTTCCATTCATTTTGGTAGCTCCTCTAAGCACTTTGTTTCTTAGCAGAGATATTGAAGCAATCCGGGACAGAGTCTGCAGGGAGTGCTTAAACTATTTGTGAACTGTTTTCCTCCATAAGAGTTCTTTGAAGCAACTAGAAATCCCAGAGTCATAATCTAGTATAAAACAAAAAGCAGATGCACCAAGTGATGTGACAAGTGAGTGAGTCAGCCAGCATCAATGTCAGGACAGGACTAGATGAAAGGACAACCCTGAGAGTAATTCCCTGAGGTAAGTACATTGTCCCAGACACACAATCCAAAATTGTCATTATTTTCTCTGAGAACTGGCACAGAAGGGGGAAGTACAAAATGTCTAGACTTTTGAAGTGCTGTAGTGTGTCTGCAGTGATTTGATTTCCTGATAACCTCTGATAATCATAAGCATATGATGAGAAGAATACCCCCTTTCATCTTGTGACAACTGTTGCTCCTCCTTTGAAGATCCCTGGTACTTTAAAAAGTCTGAGTTACAAGATTATATTGATAATGAAGCTGACCCACTGGAAAGCAGAAATATTTTATTTTCAAAGCTCTTGTAGGAACATCTTCTAAAATTCAGTGGCATGAACCAATTCCTGTTTTTGAATAGCAGAGAAATTCTAGCCCTCATTGAAGGGTTATTTTTAATAAAATCAGGAAGGGTTTCCTTTCTTCACTTTTCAGGTATGCCCTATAAATGATTTTCTTCTCTACTGGTGGCATACAGATTTTATGTCTTCCTGTGACAGAGGCAGGTGACTTTCTGCTCTAACAGACTCATGAAAAAAAAAGGTTGAATGTATATATGAGAGCAGTGCAATAAATTAGAGTAGCTCATGTCCTTATGGTGTTCAAAACTCCACACTCTCTTTCTAAAAAAAAAGAACATAAGGGAGGTAAGGTAGCCATGGTAGAAGAGTGACACTTGAATTACCTTGATGGCTGAGAAATCAGCCTGGACTAGGAGATGCTTTTACTTCAACAGACAAGATGGGACTGGTGGCAGTCTAAATCACAAAAGTGAGTTAAAGATTGGTAAGGGCTCAGAAACAGTCTACAGAACTGTAGATGAAGGTATATCACCTTTGAGAAGTGACCAAGAAAAGCTCCAGAGTTCTCAAGCTGGACTGAAATTCTTTAATGAGTCAGTAATATTTTTATCTGTCTTTGCACAGTAAAGAGATTTTGTTGAAGCTGTTTTTTGTTGAAGAGAAAGGATCTTTACATGCCATATGTCAGATTTTTCAATGACAAGGGGAGTCTGCAGCTGTGTCAACTAGGATGTCAAGTGGTTTTTGGGCAGACTCATTAGTCTCCTACTCCAGAGTGAATCTTTCTGTGGCGTGGTGTGAGCAACAGAGATGAGATTTCCTCCCCATGTCTGCAAGAATGAGGCAGAGAATTGTAAACGTGGGATGCAAGGGAAACAAAGCCAATTTAAATGCATGTTACATTTCCTTCCCATTAAGGAAAACAGAAAACAAAGCTAAAATCCTTCCAAGGACTGTTAGGCTGGACAAACATATATCAATATGCCAGCATGCGACACCTTAGGATACTGTGAATTGCTGCAGATAACAAAAAAATTATTAAAAGAAAAAACCTGAAAATGTTAAAAAAATAATCAGGTAAAGTAAATCACAGAAAAATTAGGAAACTTGCAGAAAATGCCCAAGGAATCAAAAGGCTTTTTAATCACTCTGAGAAGCTTTTATTAGCTCTCTCAAAAGTTACATGGCAGATAACTACATCCTGGAAAGAACTGACTTATTCAGATTTCTTTCTGAGAAAGCCAACAATTTCCACCAATTGTTGCTGATAGTATTACATTGAACTTCTTTAGCAAGTTATTTTAAGAACAAGCACTACAGTGCTTTTTTTTTATTATTGTCTTCAAACTCAGATACACAAAGTATAATTAAATCATATTGTGTGTTTTTGTAAAAAATTCTGTTTCATCCTCCTTTCTTTAATAAATGAAATTCAGAGCTTCTTTGAAAGACATCAAACAAGCATCTTTTTTCTCTGCCTTTGAGGAGGTTTTCTTTATAATTTTAGAAAATGCTTTTTGAGACAGAAGGAGAATAGTAAAACAGAGGAGTGAACCAGCTTATTTGTGCTACTAAATCTGTATGGTTTATCACATGCTTAGTGACAGAATAATTCAGTTATGCTGCCTCATGGCTAGAAGTATAAAGAATGAGAAAGCTGCAACACTGCCTTAAACAAAGCCATAGTTTCCTTATGACAATTCTTCAGCAAAATGGAGTACCTCTGTTTACTTCAAATTGTAATGAGACATAGCTGGAAGAGCAACTGAGATCCCCTGTGAAACCCACAAAGGTTCTGAGAAGCAGTGAAAAGCAGAGAGAAGGAAAGCAGACCTAACTTCAGCTGGGAAGCTACTGATGGAAAGAACACAACCTTCCCCATCAAGTTTTCTGAGTGTAGATATATGTGTGACTTTCATCTATTGGGATGTGCAGCACTGCTAAGTCCTGAAAGATTTTTGTTTTAAAAATAGCTCTTATAAGCAACTCTCTAAATGGTTAGCTAGCAGTATGAAAAGGATTTTCTGCAACAAAATATAAACAGCTCCTTGTGAGGTTTATCACCTTTTTTCCTACCTCTCCTAGAATAAAATCCACACAAATGATAGTTAGCAAGGTCACTAAAACTCAAGTGAGTGATTTTTCGCATGAAAAGGATTAAAATCACTTTTTTAGAGGCAGAAGAGAGTAGTTTTCCATCTCAGAGTCATGGAAGACATGTAATTGCATTTCAATTAATTTACAGGAGAGAAAAGAGAAGCAAGGATGAAGTATTACAGGTCTGTTTTAACTATCAGATATTGCAATGTGCTCCCACTGCTTGCTGTATGACAGTGCCTAAGTACTTTGTATTAAACAAGCAAGCAATTTAAAGGCCAGTTATGCTTTATTTCACTTGAATTCTCTCATATAAAATATATATTATTTTCTTTAGACCTTGAACTACCCCCCCAGAAACAATTTTCCATACAAAGTGACATAGAATTAATGAAAACAGCGAGTTGAAACCTTTGTAATGCTTTTTGAAAGTCAGTGGCATGAAGGAAAGTTTGTTTAAAGGTATGAGGTTTCTAAAGACTCTGTTGCTGTCTGCAGACCAGGTATCTGCAGAATTAGCAGTCCATCCATCTTAATCACAGGATTTCACCTCAAGTGTTAGATACATTTAGCTGAAGGAATCAAATGAGTATGGAACCCCACTGCCACAGACACCAGGAAAAACACAATCTATTAATCAAAGAACAATTGTCATCTCAGAGTGGATTGAGTACTGTATGGAAGTGTCATCTTTTCCTGGCCTCTACAATCTTGACCTAAATGACAAATTTATAATTCACTCAGTCTCACAAAATAATCAATGTAGTGCAGTTTCCGCTATTCCTAGTAATTCAAAGCATTATCTAGGACTAGAGATGAACTTCAATCAAAATTTTAAAAGACAAGCCATTTAAGGAAAAGGTCAAACTTCCTGAGAGGCTTAGCTCTGTAGAGGTTTTTATTGGTTGCACTATGTGACATTTTCTGTCCTACACAGAGTTTCCAACACTGCAGGGGTCAGTGGCAGATACAATTAACAAGCTACATTTTGGGACAAATTTCTTGAAATAATGCTACCAAACTTTATAATGCTACCAAACTCTCATGAATATTCTAGCTTAATTTGTCTGGTTTTATTCATTTCTTTTATGCTTTCTAGCCCAAGGAGTCTCCCTTCCTCAGTGTTTGTAGGGTAGGTTTCTTATCTTCAGCCTGGGTTATTGTTCAGATTGCTTCTTTGAATTCAGACAATAGATATCCTTTACCTTTTCATGTCTGCATTCCATTAATTTGCTGCTTTGAAATTAATTAAAAGTGGTGGTCAGACCTAGTACCTTATGGCTGGATAGAGACATCAGCATTTCTTACACTCTCATTGCTACATTACTGAAAGAGTTGTGCATTCTCCTCTTATTTCATACACAGCGGGGATCATAATTTTGTCTAATTCTACCTGAGTTTCCCAGTTAGGCTGAGACATTTTCTGGAACTTGTTAGAACATTTACTTTTCAACCTTCATTTGAATCATATCCTTTTCTGAAATACTGGTTCAGTTCCCTAAGTTCTTCTTAGGGTCTTGGAAGCTTATTCTAAAAAATATAAAGGAAAAAAAATACCATAAAAGTTTATTTTTTATTTTATTCTCACAAGTAAAGCTCTGAAACTTCTTAATGATATCATTTTTATAAAACCAATAGCTTCTGTTGAATATATTGCTAAAACAATATATGATAAATACATTGTAAATGCATGAACCTTTTGTCATTCCTCAGTTGTGGGAGCTTTTTTGAAATCAATTGCAAAATTTTTACCAATTCATTAAATACCTCTCTATCTTAGTTATAATTATCCCACGTCTGTTTTTGTTAGCCATCTTTCATTTAGGCTAGGACATGCAAAACAAAAAAGACAGAGAAGTGTATGTTTCTATGCAATTTACCAAATAACTGAGAAACCAGTAATCCATCCTTAGTGACAAAGACTATAATTATTCCCTTTTTTATAAAATAATCGATTTACAGTGAACAAGATAAACTTTCATCAGATATAGCATTATACTCTTCAAAGCAATAAATGAACTGAAATTGTGTCCTAAGAAACTATTCTACTTTATGTAAAGAGCATGTGGATGAACATTTGGGAGGAACACACCAATTCAACTAATGTGCAAATTGCTTCCTTCAAACCTTCTCTTGGCACAAAGCTGGAATTCTGCACATGAAATAGAAGCTTTTGTTTGTATGAAGTTCAGCTTCTGTTTGTCAAAGTAAGAATTTTCTTAACTTGTTCCTGAAATGGTTTAATAGAATTCTTCATAAGCTCTTTCTCACAGATAAAGTGGGAGCTTCAAAGTTTATTAGAGGAGCCCTCCCATGGAGTCATGAGGTGCAGAAAGGACCTCCTTGCTTTCTAAGCTCCTTCTCAGAGAGGAGCCTGGAGAGCGAGTGGATTCAATCTTCGGCACAGACTTTGTCAAAAGCTTAAGTAACTTTGTCCCATAGGATTAAAGCTGGCAAATGAGATATATTTATATAAAATGAATTATTTATTATGAAAAATGATTAGACAAAAGATCTTAATCAGAATTATTTCCTACCCAGTAAAAAAGCTAAAACTACTAGTAGTGTATGATACAGTATAGTGCACTTTATAAAAGCAAATATATTAAAGCAATTATATTAAAGCTAGCAAAAAGGAACAATTATTGAGCTGAGATTGATGCAACTCACCACATCAAAGCTTGTGGGCAGATTTCTTTCACTCGACCTTGAGGAGTGTCCTTTGGAGGCATCCCCACTTCAAGGGAGGGAACATCACACTCACACTCCAAGAAGGAATATGTTAGAGGAGCTACAGTATGCAAGTGGACTGGACTTTGATAGTATAAAGTGACTGAGTGCCAGACATTTTTCTCCAGGTCAGCTTGGCAGCTTGTGTGTCAAACCTTTGCCTCACTATCAGGACGTTAGTTTGGGGATGATGAGCCTGGCTGGTTTTAGCAAATTCATCACCAAAAGCAGCACATGGGAGCCCCCTCTCAGCCCACCACTGATAGCTCAAAATAGGGCATTGTTGGATATGTTTGCCCGTGTTCCAAGGGCAAAGAGTCCTGCAAGGGCAGGTAATGTGGAAAAGTATATTAAATTTTTCAAGATGAATTAATATAATTTCATATAATATTTTATTCACTGAAAAATCCTACCTCAAATCAGTTAAAATTATCTACAAAACTAAAGAATTATCATTAGTGAACCCAGTCAAAACATTTTGTAGCAAAAAAACACTTTTAAATATATTTTCATTTCCCACTTCAAAGTTTTCTGAGTAAAATTTAGCAAATTTTATTCTGAAAGAATAAGTTAAAAAAAACCCCTGTTTCTTCCTCTTCCTCTTCCTCTTCCTCTTCCTCTTCCTCTTCCTCTTCCTC
>JANPWX010000023.1:1779585-1829885 GCA_024734555.1 Trochalopteron elliotii | reverse complement strand
TTCTTAGCGTTTTGGCAAATCCCAATTCTTTTTCTTAATGGTCTGAAATTCTGGTTCAGCCAATTCAGCCACCACATCCTCATAATTAGTCACTGTATTACTTTGAGCTGATCAGGAAAAGTAGTATATTATACCCGTGTGTAAATATTTCTTTAAATTGCCTGTCTGAGTGTGTAAACTTAGTGTATAAAATATATATTTGGGGGCATTAGCGGGTATTTCTGAAGTCAGACACATCAGCTAAGCTGGGCATCACCTCTTAAAGAAGGGAAATTGATCCACTGTGGTTGTGCTTCACTAGGCAGTGGCAGAAGACCCATCCACCAGGACATGTCATCTGCAACAGCAACTAAAGCAAAAAGCTGCATGTTAAACAATAGAGACACCATTGCTTTTTCATTGGCTGTACACTCACATGCTGAATGCACTGAATGCTCTCTTTTTCTCTTTTAAAATACATGGATTCTAAAGACAGCAGAATAACTGGTTATGAATCAGAAAAGATGGTTTAAATAATGAGTTGTTCTGTTTCAATATTAATTCTCAAACAAAATATGCTGTGGTGTTTTGTTCATTTATTTCTCTAAGTGTCACCACAGACAAATACATATACTCTATTCCAGGACTAGATATAGAGTACAGGGGCTGGGGGGAAAGGAAAAAGTAATGTATTACAGAATCACAGAATCCTCTGAGCTGGAAGGGCCCAAAGAATTATGGAGTCCGACTCTCAAGGGAATGGCCCATACAGGGATCACATTCACAACCTTGATATTATCAGCATCATGCTTTAACCAACTGAGCAAACAAACCCCAATGCTCAGATAGTTGAGCATTGCAATTATTGTCAGCCTGTGTGTTGCACTGGAGAGTACACAGGTGTAGCTGTACCTGGGCACATCTCCCACAGGAGTGCTCATTGCCAGTGCTGGAGGAAGAGCAGGGCACACCCACAGCTCTGGCTCATTGCATAACCATGCACTGGGATGTGGCCTGCATGATCCCACCTGTGCAGCTGCATCAGCTGTGGCTCCTCCCGGAGAGGAGCTGCCCCTCTGCCGGGGGTACCAGCGCTCCTGGCCAAGCAGGAGCTCTTACAGAGCCCTTCTGTGGGAGCTTCTCACCCTGTCCTGGCCATTAGTGATGCCGTGGGGCTCCTCATGGAGAGGGAGGGCCTTGCCCAGTGTTCCTCCTTGCCCTGCCCACATCTTGTCAGCTATCACAGTTGGCACTGTGATTCCAATCCAGCTGAGTAGAGCATGGCAAAGTATAAAGGGATGGGAATGATGGAGTTGCCTAAAAAATAAAATTTAATGGTGGTAAAATAGCAAACACAGAGACCACATGGTCTGAGGGGAAGCATCCAAAGAGCTGGGGGCGTGGCTAGCAACAATATATAGGATTGCCTGAGGGCAAGGATCCAATTCTGAATGAGGGACGGGGACATAACCCATTATGGAATGGTCGTACTAGCATACCAGCTCCCATGGTTATACTCTTCTCACCATAACCTAACTAGATATCTCCTTTTCAGTATCCTGCTTTCTCATGGTCTTAGGTTGAAGTCTCCTGCATAAGCCACTGAGGCTAATTCTGTTGCCACAGTCAGTTGCTGTGGTGTGGGCTTCAGGCTACTGGTGGGTTTTTGTGCTGCCCTGAGATTTTCATGTTTCAGGAAACCCTCCCATGCACCATGCTGGAGCACTTGTATGTGGTTTGTGCTGCCACCAGAGCTGCTCTGCTCTGCCATGCTGCAAGTGTGTTGAGATCTAGAGCTGGAGTTATCCTACTGTTCTTCTGCAAAACTCCTCCTCCTCATACAAAATGATCTCTCTCATCAGTCTATAATCTTTTCTTCCTGAATGCCCTCCTGTTAGAGGTTTAGGAAGCAAGTTTTTTATGTCTTCCTCCTCTCTGTGAATAAACTTCAACTGCATCCTTAATACCAATGTTTAGACCCTAACTAGGCATTGCATAACCATGCCCTTTTGTCTGGGGAAAACTCTGTGCTGCATGAGATTTTACGTGTCAGGCTACAAGACTTCTGTATCAGTACCCCAGTGTTGCAGACAGGTAGAGATATTATAAAAGAAAGGCCTTATAAAATATGGTTTAGGCCCTGCTACTCTAGCTAAGCTGAAAGTAGCTTTAAAGTTCCTATAAAGAAAAATTATAAGAATGAGCACAGCAACCTATTCTTGGGGAGAAAAATAAGTCCGCACTTGCATAAACAATGGATCTGTCTCATGAGAATCAGTGAAGAAAATATGCAAACCTATCTAGAGAGAGAAAATTTGATAGGCATATACAACAACCCTTACTGACCAATGAACTGTTTCACTATATTGCTGACCAATGTGATCAGTGCCTTCTGATATTTCCTATAAATATGAGCTTTGTGAATAAAGAATAGGCTTTTCTGCGTGAGAAAACTGAGTCTCATCTGCTTATTTATTACAACACAGAACAATGAAACAGGAGACAATAGACTTTTCCAAGCTGAAGCAAAGGTAATCTAATTCAAATCCCCCTGAACAAAAGAAAAAGGAAAGAAAAGAAAAAAAAAAGAAGAAGGAAGAAGAAAACAAAAAGAATAACAACATCTCCTTCTACTCAGCTGCTAGAAGAGAATTAAAAAGCAAATAGGAACAAGTGACCCTTCTCAGCCCATTTTCACTGAAAAGGTGTAATGTGAAACTACCTTTGACCACTTCCTAATCATCCTAATAACTTAACATAACCTAAAAATCTTAATTTTCTCCAGTCATCACATTTTTTTTCTTCTGCTGCACTTACCTGAAATAGGATGTGTCTTAATACAGGGTATTCAAATAGTTGTTCTAGGCATTTTCCTGAAAGTCAAGTACTGAAGAATTTAATGAGAAAATTTTCAGGTTAGAATTCAGTAAAGCTTCTAAAATTAAAGTACTGCATGGTTTGCTGATCGTTAAAGTATTTGTTTTAGTAAGCTGAAGATAGATTGTTGATATTGTAAAAGCTCTACATAACCTGCTCAGGTTAATCAATTCTGGATGTGGCAGAGGGAAATAAACTGGAGCTGCGATAAAACACTGAACTGATGAAATTATACCTAGGTTCATAGTTTATTGAAACAAAAATGAAACATTGTTTTGCTTTTTTTATGCAGACATGACCAGATGTGATTGATACACATGTCAATGACTAAACATGACCAGCAGTATAGAATTTGTGATATTCTTCAACTAAATAGCTCCAGAATAATCGCAGTGTGAATAACTGACTCTGGCAGTGTGCAGTGCACAGAAAAAGCAGGATGATTCTGAACTTCATCTCAACACAGCAAATATGTAATTTTTCATTACATTAGCCAGTTGGCATGCTTATAGGTGATTACTATATATATTAAAAAAAAGTAGAGTTTTCTATGATGATCAATGAAAATGGTGCTCATTGCAGCTCTTGCCACTTCTGTATCGCCCATGGATGATCTCTGCTCATTGTTCCACCTGGGAAAACCTGTAGGAATGTGAGCACAGTGCAGAAAGTGTGATTATTGTAGTTGACAATAAGCGCAGTGTAGCATAAGAGCAGACTCTATCTCTCTTTCCATGACCCATGATAGTGTTCACAGCACAGTTCTTGAGAGAGAGGGGAAAAGAGAAGTATTGACAAGATAGGATTCACTCCTTCGAGGTTCTTTGTATGTTTTGATGCCTTTATATAGGAGATGTTGAGACCCTTCATTGCTTTATTTGAGGTTGGACACAAACCCTGAGTTTATTCTCCTGAGGAGCCATGTAGTAAGAAGGAATCCTTAGACATTTTCATTTTCAATCCTCTCTAGTCCTTCCTATGCACACAAATCATCCCTGACAGACAACGCTCCAGCCACTATTCAGACAGCTGGCTGTGGTTGGCTCTCTATTCTTATTCATGAATTTTATTCTCACAGTGGTTTTCCTAAATCTTTGCTGCTGTATTATGTTTGGTTATGGGTTTTATATGCTTCATTATCTATTATTCTTAAGTTAATTCAAATTTTCCTCGCAGGTCATGTTTTCTGGACCTCTGGTCATTCTCACTGCTGTTCTCTGGACTGTCTCGAGCTGGTCTGTGTCTCTTTTGAACCATGAGTCAATAAAGTTAATGGAATTTAGATTTACATTATTGCATGAGTGATGCTTAGTTCTCTGAGCTTGTTTTGCTAATCCTGTTACACTATACTACATTATTCAAAACTATATGAAAGGTTAGCCTAAGAATCTTATGTGTAATTTTTGTTTGTTTGTATGGTAAATCCTTTTCATAATGTTTAGAAATTATCTACAATGATCACAGGCAATAGCCACTCATTAAAAATTAATCAGGAAGGACTTGGATGGTCATTTTTGCAGCTGCAAATTCGATTGTTAGAAGAAACTGTCAATTAATCACTTTTCATGCACTTTCATTTCAGAATCCAGGGAAACAGAAACAAGGTCCTGACTTCTGTGCTTTTCATCCATGTATGCCAACAGAAGCAGAATTATCCTCAACATATTTCCTCAAATCTCTTCTTCCAAGTCCCACAGAGCCAGCAACTGCAAATATTTTTCTGCCAAACTGTAGCTGTTGGCCCAGTCCCTGGTAGCAGTAATTTGCATGCTACTGAGTTCCCTATCCATAACAGGTCAGGAGCTCTCATATCAGGAAAAAAAGATGCATTTTCCAAAGTCAGTTTTACCTTATACAATAGGATTCACGTATGCCACTGGTCTGGATGATTCTCACTGAAAATGCAGAGCTCTTTGTCTACTTCCAAACACTGCTATGTTTCAGAGACTTTCTATAGCAGTTTTCCCTTAACTAAAGAAAAATTGTAGATTTTTTTTCTGATTTCAAGTAGGAGTTATAAGCTCTTGTGTAATTATCAATTTGTTGAAGCAGGGCAACTCCTTTTTAATGTGTGATAACATCAGGAGATAATTCATTTAGTGAATTACTCCCTGCTATTTAAAGGAATCAGATGATTGTTTTGCACAATTGAAATAACGTTAAAATACACTATTTTTAGCAGACTTTCTCAAAGGTCCTCTGTCACAGTTTTAAAATAGTGTGTTCTTGCTTTTTCTTACATTCTTTATAGCTTGCAGTTGCCTAAAGTCTCTCTACTTGACATGGGAATCTCAAATAAAAAAGGATTAAGCCCAACCAAGAGTGGTTGCAGAAAGTTTTTTTTTCTTTTAAGCACTACTGTTACAGAAGAAGGGTGGTCATGCACAAAAACAAGTTCTATGTCAGCTGGCATGGATAAAATAAAGATCATCTTTACTTTGGAGTGCTTCTTTCCAAACAGATGCACTAACTGCTGGTAGGTGCTGCTGACGACTGCTGCAGCTCAAGGAGTAGTGCCAGACTGAACAGCACAAATGATGTTGCAGAGCAGCAAGAGGGTACAGTGGGGTCTCCACTGGATGACACAGACCCTTTGCTACAGATTTTCTGTCTTCTCTGCTCCTGCTATGGATAAGCACCACTTCAAACTCAAACACCAGCAGGCTGCTCCCCAGCATCATTCTGGCTTTAAAGCTGTTTTTCCCCAGAGATGATGTAGAGGGAAAGAAATAATAAAATGTGCTAGTGACAGCACGGTGCTACGTTAGAAAGAGGTAAAAAAGTTATTCTTCCTGGTAGTCTGCTCCTCCAAACCATAGCAACATCTTCTCTCCCTCCTCTGCTGTATCTTTAAAAGAATGGATGTTTGCTATCACCTTTATATAGCAATCGACATTCCTGACATACCCTGCACTATTCTAGATACCATCATGCTGCACATGTCTCCATTTCCCAAATATAGGGTCAGATAAAGAAAGATTTTAAGCAGAAGGAATGCTAAGTTCTTTCTGCTTTATTTGTTTTATTAAGTAGATGTTTCTGCAGTTTGATAGGTCCTCTATAACAGATTTCCCGTGCTGACAAATTGTTTCTTTTGTCTCTCCATCTTTCCTCCCAAGGCTGAGTACAGAATTTCCAGCTGGCCTAACTTCTCAGTTTAATGGCTTTGAATGTTTAAGTAAACCAGAGAACGATGCTATTTTTATATTCCTATTGGTCAACATATTTCAAGGAGAGATAAATGTCCCCATCCTCTCTGCAGAGTCAGTTTTATAGGGCAGCACAGCTCAAATGTCATCAGGAAAATAAAACAGACACTGTTTCTCTTCTTCACTATTCATTGTTAACTTTATTTCTTTGTGCTTGCAGTTCTTATAACACATGATGAAAGCTTAATGCTGCCCCAAGGAAAAAACAAAAAGAGAATCAAATATTCTTCAAAAGGAGTTATGCTCATTAATGAGAACATTTACTGTCTTAAACATCTGTCAAGATTTTGAGACTGAGATGTATCTTCACTCCCTTCAAGAGACAAAATATTTTATGTTCCCATTTGCTTTTTAGCATATTAATGAAGAGATGTCAGGCTGTTTTTCCCCTTTAGTGCACAACGAGAATTTTCAGAATGCTTGGAAAATGTGAACTACGTGCTTTTGGACAAAATTTCAGAAATACTGAGCTCACTCCCATAATAGAAGCAGTTTACTTTATCTCCATTCTGCCAAGTATAATGTTACAGATTCAGTTCCTTCTTACTTTTACTGTGGTTAATTGAAGATTTGTCCAAGTTTTATGTATAAAACCTCAAATTCAAGGCATTTCTAGGGTAAGCTCTAAGACAGCAAGGTAAGCTGTCCCAGCCTTACCTCACACTAATGTGAAAACATGCACAAATACAGGCAGACGCAGATTGGCAAACAGACTCAGTGCTTCTCATGCCTTAATATACAGTTGCAACTCCTTTTCCATTTTAATGCCAGTCAGATATAGCTGCTGGTACTTGTATGCTGGAGAGGTCATACAAACCTCAAATAACTTTAAGGCAATAGACACAGGCACTGAAGGTGAACCCGCCAACCCCTTGGGAAACTCAACTTACTTTATTTCATACTGCCCTTGGCAAAGGGAAAGAAAAGCTACAACACAGAGTCGATAAGATAGCTCATTCAAATATTTGTTATGGGTGAATAAAAGAGAAAACCAGCAGGAGGGAAACATTAATACTTTATATTCACCAGATTCAGTGCCCAGTAACTACTGAAATGAACAGCTTGTGTTCCTGTTTCCATCTGAAGCATCTTGGTTTGGCACCACAAGAGCCACCAAATTAAAAACTGCTATTAGTTATGTCCCTACATACTCAGTAATTAAAGCCATACCTGCAAATATGCATAAGTATTCTCTGGAGACAACTGGAGCGCTAATGAAGGGTTATTTTCATTCTAGCTGCATTTTGGTAGCTAGAGATAGAAGCTGTAGCCCACACCACAAGCTGCAGCACAGAAATATCTGGCTCTCAGTCAGGTTTTCTTTCCTCGTGTTCAGGTGTACAAGCAAAGAAATACCCAATACAATTTTTTGGTAATCTGAAACTAAGCCAAAACTCATTCTAGTGGAGTTACCAAGTTATGTCATGGGTTTTTTATTGCTAATGCATATAATAACTCAATTAATCCATATCTGTCCTGGATTTATTGTTATTGTTCCCTTAAAGGTCTTCTACCTACACTTATGCAAACCTTTAGTACGAAAATTTGCAATGCAACTGTGAGCATCTCTGTGGTAAGAGCTTTGTGATTTGCAAGAAGCATGAACCTTATTCCCAGTATCTTCCACAGTAATACATAATATCACCAGAACAAAAGCAAGCAGAACTGAAGAAGGGCGTTTTCTATTTGTGAGTGAAGTGTCAGGGAAATTACCTTAGTGCTACAGAGCTGTTCAGTGCAAGGAAGAAAATTGCAACAGGAAGAATTTTCAGGGTGAGCTAGGAAGTGGTTTCTAGCTGCTGCATACTTGGAAGGCTTGAAGCCTCTGCAATGTGCCAAACCAAAAAGGTGTGGTCTTGCTGAGGCTTTCCTTCATTTGAAATGGGTAAGTGCAAGTGTAAAACAGAGCACAAACTCACTTTTTTGACATAATAGCTTAATCCATTGTTGATCTATTCAAACTCAAAATGTATTTGTTAAAATATGTAGAATAGCATGCTCCAAAATTCTACATACAGAGAAGCTCTCAAGAAGAGAGCCTAAGTTCTGCTTGTGTTTATGTGTCTATATTATCCATTAGCTAGATGAAAACCAAACCAGACAAATAAAAACCCAAAGAAAAATACAAATTCAAACCAATGCAGAATAGTAGACCTAGGGATGCATGTGGAACTTGGGCCACCTGAATGTAGCTATAATTGCACAGTTTCATGAAAGGGGGCATATATATCAGGCAAGAGATGAGGAAATACAAGTGAATTAAATAGGAATGCTGCTGCATGTTCCATTTCAGAACCTGAGGCTTGTTATACAAAGCAGTGGATCACCAGAAGTAATGTACAAAAAAAGCCTTGAAGAAATCTATTTTCTACAGTGTTCAACAACTTTCTCCATTTTCATTGACATTTTTAACTCTGTCAAATCTTTTAGACTGTTTCTACATTTAATTAAAGTACAGGGAAACAGTTAAATGGATGGATTTTCCTTTAATATAAATGGAAAAACTAATATTATATATCACTATGGTGCAGATGGAAAAGTTTATACAGAAAATTAAGGGCAGGTATTAAAGCTTACATATCCAATAACAAATATATTTGCTGCAAAATGTGTGCATCTCCTCCCAGTGGCCCCAATTCTTTCTTCTGCAGTCAAAATTCAGGGAGCTTAACAAAACCTAATCCTAAAACCCTTTGATATTCAAATCCCTAAAAACCAGGATTTTTTTATTTTGGGAAGGAGCCACCTTTTAGAGCTGTTAGGATGCAAGTTCAAGGCGTGAAAGAAATTTACTCCTTTGCACTAACTCTGTCTCCTTGTTTGCTAAAACAAACAAACAAACACACACACAAATAAGCCCCCCAAAAAGCCCACCCCAACTATAATGAAGCCTGATTACTTGAACAAATGTTTTGATTGCTGTTTAGCTGACTACCTTAATAGATTATAAAGATTATTAGGTAAATGCGAGAAGTTTTCTCTCTATGCTGCAGTCTGAAGCTCTGTACTTACACATTTTCTAGTCTCACTGTATAACAACCCCCTCATGCTTCCCCAAGAAACTCGCTGGTTGCAGTTTTGGACACTCCAAAGTTTTTGCCTATTTGACGTATTGCAACTGATCCTTGGTTTCTGTAAATCAGCCAGATTCCACCAGCATCTCTGGAGTTACTCTGGCACCAATGTTGCATGGTTACATGGGTTGGCTTTAAGGTCTTATAAAAAAAAATAAAATTGAAAAATAGTGTGGAGACTTGCAATATCAACCTTTAAAACCTTCACAATGAAACGTGTAATTCTCAGGGGTGGTGTTCACAGTCCTGAGCTGTTTGTGTTTATTTAGGCAAAGAACTCAGGCAATGTAACAGCTATGTCAAGATTGTGAGAACAGCAGTTTTGGAGGTCACACTCATATTTTCCCGTGAATAGGGATAGATTTTAATTTTCATCTGTTTGCATGATAGTGTCAAGATGATGTATTATTCATAAAATGTCTTTGTGGTTCTTTTTAATCAGCTTTGGTGCTGCTTTTAAGAAGTCTTTTTGTTGTTTTCTAATCTTTGCCTAATTTAAGTATATGAGAAGGAATCCTATATGTGTATCCTCATGGCATCTGTCAGCACTGCAACTCTAGGGAGAAGAACTTGTAGCTATGTATCTCCAGTAGATTTTAACGTGCCATAATTTTCATCAGTCTGTGTTTGAGCTTGGTCTTCTGGGGCATTACATTTGCCTTGCATAAAAACTGATTAAAGGGCTTAGAATGCTACTCTGTACTTGCCAGAGACTTCCCATCACAGCACTGCTGTGGGTGATCCTCTCTCCTTGCTCACTCACAGCCTCCCCCAAGCCCTCCTGTCCCTGTGCTCCATGGGAGTGAGTCAGTAACTTGCACATTGCATCCAGTCACACTGGCTGGGCTATGGAAGCCCTGGAAAACAGAGTTCAGTAAACTGCAGCAAGAATTAATTCCTGCTCTGGAAAAAAACCACCAGGCTTTTTTCACCGAAGCACTGAAGGAGCTCACAACGTTGTGTTTGTATAGAAGGCAAAGAGGTTACAGAATCACACAGTCTATCTGCTGTTGTAGCAGAGTTTTTGAAGATAGTGAATATTTGGACTGTGAGTGAATCACCTAGCCTGGGCCTCAGATAAGGGCCTGTAAGGCCTCAGTGGTGCAGGTGGAAATTCAGCTGCCAAGTCTGTGGCGCAGTGAGAATTACCCCTTAAGGTGTTAACAAGGAACAGGAGTTTTCTAGTAGTTAGCAGGTGCAGTGGTTGGTGTGGACGCAGTCGGTGCCTTAAGAGTTTGGTCAGCAATAAGTGTTTGCATTCTTCTCTCTGCTGTATGCCAATGAAAAGCCACTGTAATTGTAAACTATATAGAAATGTATATAAGCAGCTATCTTAACCGAATAAAGGCAGAACGTAGTTGTTAACCACATTGGCTTGATCTGCATTCTCTCTATATACTCCAACTTCCTTTTTATCTCAGGCCAACCCTGGCAATATGCTGTCATGTAAGAGAACATTTATATAACCCTGCAGCAGGTTGTAAGTCACAGAGCCAAGCTGGGAGGTGAGCTGACAAGGTCTGCCAAGCGTCTGGGACCTGCCACCCAGATGCTGGAGATGAGAAAGCTCCAACTTCTACCTGTAAAAGGTTACATTTTTGATGGGCTATCTGTCACAAGTACATTGAAGAGGTAGATTAGTACATCAAGATGAAGGTTTTCTTTGTCCCAAGAAGAGCTACTGAGAATTTAATAATTAACTTTAGGGAACCCATATTAAATTTTATGGAGAATTTTCAGCAGCACATACTCTGAATACTCCAACCTGTTTATGCATGCAAATTTTGGACAGTATGTTGGAATTCCCACTGCATATAGTAATATTCACCAATGCAGAAAGATAGTGAAAAATATGTGTCAACATATTATCCATATCAACTAAAGAAATTTTCTTTTTTTTTTTCCTAAAGCTGTGCCTTTTTATATGTGAGTGGACATTTACAGCACTCAAACAATGGCAGAGCATCATGCTGTTCATAGTTATTAACAAAAGAATCCACTAGAATATATCAGCACTTTTGAAATGATTGAAGCTTTGTATTAGAAGGACTCATCTATTTTATGAGATATTCCAGCATCTTTGGTATCTTCAAGGCACTGACACATGGATTCTGTCAAGAGTCCAGTCTTCATGAACACTTCTGCTGATAATTAGAGCAAACTCTCTATTTTGCAGAAGTGAGCTTAGTCTTTCTGATGCATTTTAGTAACCTTAACAAATACACAAATTTAGGAATTTTCCTTCCTCATGTTTCATCATATTTACAGAATCCTGTTCAGTACACTTTTTTTTCACAGAAATTTCAGTTCATAAATATTTTTTTAAATCCAAGGATATTGTGGGACAACATACCTTAAGTAACCTCAGTGGCTCACCATGCCTTCAAATAAGTTGAATTTAAATTATGAGATCCAAGTACTATAAGCAAAGCCACCATATTTCAGATATCTAAAATTTAAAAACAATATACAGGAATGACTTCTACATGCCAAACACAAAACATGCAACTCAGACTTAAAAATATTGTCCAGGAACACTGCTTGAAATTTGTCAAACAAATAGCATACTAGTTGATTACTGCATTTTGTGTTATTTTCCTGAATAATGCAGAGTGTTCTAAATACAAAATATAACTATTGAACTGGAAACAAAGAAGGCAATTTATCTTCACTACTAAATTTATCTTTAGATGTCAACTAGAAGGACAAGCTTTCATTTTACCACTCATGAAAAATACCTTGCTCAGCCTAAGCACAAACGGGCATAGGTTAGCAGTTTGAAATTGAGAGAGATATTCTTTCTTATGCAGTTGTAATTCATGAAAGCCTATAAATTCACAAATGTTTTATCAAAGAACTTTTCCCTGGTTTTTTGTTACTTCTTAATTCAGGTTTTCTAAATCTGTGGGGTTTGAGTCAAGTTGACATGGTCATGCTACAGATTTCACTCTGCAAGGACAAAAATTAATCCAGATAGGAAACATAACATGTTGAGATCATCCCATTGCAAATGTAGTGTTTCAGTTTGTTTCAAGGTCTGCAGCCTTTGCTTTCTGATCAACCAGCAACATTTCAGACAGTTATTTTCCTAATTAGTAAAACTTATATCAGGTATCTTACAGTTTAGTGGAAGAGCCTCTACTAAAATCACATTTGAAATTCAAATCACATGTGGATTGTTTCTCATTTTAATTCCTAGGGATTTCTAAAACAAAAGACCATTAGAATGAGCATCCATATGATTTAATATTTCTTTTGAAGAGATAGCTCTTGATATCTGTCCTCTAGAGGTTCCAAGAGTGCTCGGTTTTAAAATAATACAAATATCCCATCCCAAAATAGCCATTGAACTGAAACACACTGTTTCTCCTAAAAGAATTCCAGCACTCTTTTGCATAGGACTCAGTATGTTTTTACTAAGCATTAAGCTTACTACATTTCCTTCATTACTACTGTGTGTTTTGAAAGTGGGCTCATTTACTTCTTGGTAGTCAGTCATTAACCTTTTTTCTTCTTGTCTCCATTTTTTTTATTCCCATTTCAAGGCTCAAAACAGCCTAGATGTCTTTGAAAAAAATATACCACACTATTCAGCACTTTAAAAAAAAAAAAGCATTACTGTGTAAAAGTAATTGAGAAAATCAATCCATGTCACAAGAAGGCTGTGACTCTTAATGGCATTTTATTTTCACCTGGCCTGTCTTCATGCTGCTGCTGCTGCTGTTTAGAGATGCTTATGGGCATCTCAGAGGTTATGGGTTTTGTCCTGGTTCTTACTTCTCACCCATCTCAGATGAGTTCAGTCATTACTGCCTAAGAAGTTAGCCAAATGAGGTGTTTGTGAAAAATATTTTGCTTTCTGTTCCATAATTAAGGACAGAGTTGTTTATTGCTCTCTCTCTGACTCAATTTACCCAGATGGTCCACTGCATGCCTACCCTTCACAAAGCTTGCATTTATAAACAGGTTAGAAGATGTAAGCAAAGTAAATAGTACTAATTTCTCAACTGCAACAGTAACAAGACTTTCAAAAAGATGAAGGTAGCAATAATTCACAATTTTTCTATGCATTAGACTAAACTGTCATGACTGTCTTGCCTAGAAATATTTTTGAACATATTTTTTGAATCCGTGTCAAAATTTAATTTAGTTATCACGTAATCTGAGAGAATGAATGTTATTCACTAGAAGATACTATGAAAATCTTTGCTTGTCATGAAATTGTCGGAATATTTATTTTTCCCTTCAAATAGTACAGTTCATCCTCACCCATATCCCTGATCCCATCCTTTTGTACAAATCTTCTAACTTTTGCCATTTACCAAGTAATCACTTGTTTGAAAAAATCTCATCCTTTCTCAAAACCTTAAGGTCATTTTATTTCAGGTAGGAAAATATGTACCAGTTAAAATAAAGCTGCCTCCCTCCTTATTTTGCCAGAAACTTGCAGGTTGATAGCGAAAATCAACCTTTGTTTTGCTGCTGGTTAATGAGATTGTTTAGAGAACATTTAGGAACTCAGCATTCCCTGTAATGGAGTTTTGAAACTCTTTAACAGGCCAAGCAAACCAAAACAAGATATGAATTTACTCTAAGAATACTCATGTCAGGCACAAGGTAACTTTTTCATCTTTATTAAGCTATTTCACAGACTCCACTTACTCCTTTCATTGAAAAAAAATTGTGGTGTAGTTTTCTTGCACCTGAATTGATTGGAATATGGTAAAGCTTCTAGGGAAATCAGTGAGAAAAAAACACTTAATGCATGATTTTGAGCCATAATTCCTTTGGGTCATTCTCATTTCCAGTTCTCTTTATGGCTTTAAATATCTGGTTAAAAAGGTGCAGATTAACATCCTTAATAAAACTTCTGTTTATAGCAGTTAATGTTAAAATTTGACCAAAAAAAGATTAAAAAGGAAAATAAAACCTGATGAAATCCAATTGTTCTATTAGAAACAAAAATGAATGAAAATTTCATGACACAAAGTGCTTTAGCTTACTTATAGAGGTTACCTAGGAAGATTGTAATGCTTTGTTTATTTGCAGGATAATTGTTGCTGAAGGGTCCAAGGAGAAATAGCTATAGTTCATTCTGTTAGTGCTGTCAAATCATTGGAGAAAAGGAAATCTATGTCCAAGGAAACATCTTTTTAATCAACAAAAAATGCAAAGAATAGGAGAACAGCCTTCAAAAATATAGATCCCCTCTTCATCTTAGATAATAAACTAGGTGATACATTTCTTTTGTATCTTTCTCTTTGTCCCTTTTCTTTGTCCCTTTCTTATTGTATGAAGACTAATTTATTATGCTTTATATGAAGAATTCCCAAGATATACAAGAAAAAGGTAAGCAATGATAATTCATAATCATTTATCCTAGAAAAATCTAAAACCTTATCCAAATTATCCAATTCTACGAAACCCTGAAAAATATCTTTTCTAACATTGTTTCTAGTTCTATTTATCTTCCTGACTTAAATCACAAAAATAATGAAGACTGTGGAATTTCCATTTCATATCAAAACACAGCTGAAACATTACAAGTAAGAGTATTAAAAAGCTATCAATGTTCGGTTTGGGCATGTTCCCACTGCTCTATTATTTTCTCCATGACTCTGCATTAAAATTTATTTTTATCAGAAAATCAGACTAAATCAAACATTAGCAAAATGTAGCAAAAGAAATTAGCCTTCCCTGGCCTAAATGTCACAGATTAATTAATTATAAACAAATATGAATTTTAAAGGCTGCCTGTTTGTTTTTTTATAAAATTCACATTGAGACAGATTATAAAAAAGAAAAATAAATAAATTGATGATATTAGAATGCACGGCTTCCTGATATACTTTAGTATTTACTTTTTTAATTGAGGATGACATAAAAAACAATCCTGAGATTGCTCAAAATCAAAAGAATCCTGAGTAATTATTCTTCATTCCTTTTCCTCTTGAAGTGCAAAAACCTCATTTCTTGCTCTGTAGATTACTACTTTACATTTATTTAAAATTATAACTAATATATGCTCTCATTGATCTTGAGGACACACAAGAGAGAATAATCTAATGCAAGCCCCAAGTTCCAAAATATATAAGCGCAAGCATAAAGTAGCAATTCTCTACCAAATTAAAATCTGAATCTTAATTTTAAGTGACTGCTAGATTTGCCTATGATTGGCACGCAAATTGAGTCCAGGGCCACATATTACATTAAACAACAAGACCAAGAACCTCAATTTTCTTATAATACAAGAGTGGGACTAGGGTTTTTGAGACTCAAACTCTACTTAAAGCCCCTGCCTAGACAAATTTCTTAAGCAAATAATTCTATTTTGACTTCCCTCTTCTCTTTTGCTACTTCTCCATATTTTGATGGTATAGGCTTTATAAAGTAATTACCATAATTTACTTATTTTTCTCATGGGACTTAGAGCAGCTGCTTCTTGAGTGAGCAAAGTACTTTAAATAATATGGGGTGGGTTGTGGTTTTTTTTTTGCTGTGCACAGAGCTAACAAAGCTTCTGTCTCTTCATCTCTCTTCTACAAGCTCAGTGTTTGGACTGACAAAATCAAGAGTACAGAAAGAAAAGCTGAAGGAAGGCTTTGCCTGTAACATTTCTTTGTGCCTACTACACATATAAGAGTGTGACTTTGCTGTCTGCCACCTTCCCTGAACTTAATAAAACCACACTTTTATTAATTGTAACAGTTTTATTAACAGTTTTATTGACTTTTGTTGGCTGTAGTTTATTTAAACTACAGTTTCAGCCATAATATCTAATTTGGGGGTTGTAAGAAAAGATCGTAAATGTTTTCATTTTTTGTACGATGCTCAAACGCTGTTATAAAACACAAAAGATACTGCTGCTTGTGCAAGGGGCCACCGTATTATACAAAGCTATAAAGTCCAGATGCATAAAATATTGTATAGGAAACAGAGGATATGGCAGTTCCTGAAAAAATAACAACGACCTCCAGCGTAATCCAACATAGAAAGAAGAGAGAGGGTCTTTTCTACACTGAGGTAAATGTGGGGTCTGGATTCCCTTCTCTCCCAGACAAAGGTAATAGGTTCAACTTCCCTCTTTGAACTAATCTATTCTATCTAAAGTCTGAACCTTATATAATAACTACTTTGTGGGTGTTTCAGCATCAGGAAATGAGGATGGTGCTTTCTGAGTCATTCTCTCAACTGGATCACGCCTGTGTCATATTGTCAATAGCAATTTTAAAAAAGGCCCCTGCCTGCTCCTACTCCACCACCACCAGCAGCACAAGACGTGGGCACTCAAACAAAATACAAACAATAGATAACTAGCTGATTTGGCTTTGTATATTTTTCTGCCTTCCCTTTCAAAACAGACAGGAAGATAACATTACTTGTGGTAATTACTTGTGGTTCATTACTTGTCTTTTTTTTCTTATATACAAAGCAAGACAATAATTTGGAAATAGGCACTTTTAAGGAAACAAGATGACATTTTATCTCTGCATTGAAATAGAAATATGAACAAACTCCCTACCCAAAACTGAAAAACAAATATTAACAACTATAACACTATCCACTTGGGATAGCTTCATAGCATACTGTAGCACTGAGGCTTGGCAGAAATTCAGGGTATCACTGCTGAACAAAGCAGCTAGTTCAGAATCTCCTTAGCCCATGGGCAAGAAGTTCAAAGCCATTTATAACATCACTTCTGCCAGAGAGGAGCTGGAATGTGTCTTCAATACTAGTTCTGAGGCACAGAGCAGACACAACAAAAAAGGACTGATTTCACCTTCACAGATGCATCTCATAACTCTGATAACCAACACAGAGATGTCACTTGAAAAGGTTTGTTTACTGCTCTCAATCCTCTAACAAGACTAGGTATTTATGAGAGATGGAACAGGTCCATACATCTGACATGAAGGCTCTTGCACTCACAATGCTAGTTCAGAATCAGCAAGTCTTGTTCTGCTACCAGCAACTAAATTCACCCAGCCTTTCCTTTCCATCCTCCTCTACAAAGGCAAGTGAAGGGACTGAGCAGAGATTTCCATTGGGCCCCCAAACAGCCTGTTTAAAACTTGTGCCTGGCTCTGCAGTATCTTTTCTTTACTATGGCTTTGGGTCTCTATGGCTAAGCTCAGAGGAGGTGGTCCATGGCACAAAGAGAGGACACCTCTGCTGCCAAACTCTGCGATATTCAGTCCTTCATACTGGAAGGCCTTGACAGTTGTTTTCTAATTTCCTGCTATGGGGATGTAAAAGAAATGTCTCAGCTCCTTGAACTCTTTCCTGAGCATCCCTCTTAAAGCAAAGAGGTCTGCTCATTGGATTGAGTGCAGGCATTAGAGATCAATGAAGAGAATTAATCTATTGAATTAAAGAAAGTGATGATCTTCATGAAAAATGTAGCAAAATATCATTGTCCATTTGCTTCATACTGGTTATTTACAAAAAAGAATATTAAAAAGTCACAGAATAATGTAACTATACTTTATATTACATAATTATTCTTATGAACCAGATGCATAATTACTCTAACTTAAAAAATTAATAAGTGCAGAATGGGGAGAAGGGAAAAAGATACAATAAAGACTATTGCTTTTGAATCACATGAACATCATGTCGAACTTATGTATAATTTAATAGCTATTGTTTATTGTTATTTTTTAACCCATGTGTTAAATAAAGGATAGGGTGAATAATTCTGTTTTGGTTCCCTCCAGGTCCTTGAACAAATCTGTCTCATAGTCTCAGTCATCCTCTTTATCCTTGAGGGTAAAATTATCAAAGAAACAATCTAATGTCATGTGTGGAAAGAGTTGAGAGTATTCTGTTACAAGTCTAACTGTTGCTTGATCACTTATTTAGCTATTTCTTACCTGGAAACATTCACACCTTAATTCATGCTTCTTGCTTCCTGGGTCTTCCAGGTGACAGGGACTTTAAAACACATGATGAGATATGCTAGGCTCTCTGATGACAGATAACATGTCTGAAACAGGGAGAAGGAGTCCTGCTGGAAAGTGAAAGGCCAGAATATGCTGTTTCCCAAATGAAAACACTTTGGACATCACACGTACTGAAAATGCAGTCACACTTTCTTAAAGCTTATTTGTACCCACACACCCTTGTGCACAAATAAATTTTTTAGACACGTACAGCAAAATTGAAATTCACAGTTGATTGCTGTAATTGATTTGAATGCATTTCTTAAACATTACCTATCTACCTGCTACCTGGTGTTAGAAGAAGGCTTGTGATCAATGCTCCACAAGGCAGTTTCTCAGCATAGTCAAACCTGTGGTGATTTGCAGCCTTGAACACGTTTATGCATAAATGTGTAAATTATCAGTGTACCGTTGTATCCTTCGATGTGCAAAATTCTCTGTGTCTTTCTGTTTCTTTTCAGTGGTATATTTTCACCATATTCAGTACAAGAAAATATTTTTCCTAGGAAGTTTTCATAATGAAAAAGGAAAGGCAGAGTGCTCTCCTGCTTGAAGAACATGTGGGTTAATCCATGAAGAAAAAATCTGCTTTTTTTTGGGGGGTGGGTATGACTGTGTATGTGGGGGGGTGTGTGTGTGTTAAGTTGACTGCTGGAACACGTTTAGGGTGACAAAAAGTTCTGACTTCATTCTGTGGGTTACAAAAGCCCACAAGAGAGGCAAAACACTTCAGTACAGCATTAGTGTGGCATGCTGTAATGCCTATGTGTTGCATGCTCAATTACTTTAAGACCCCCAAAGGAATATGTACAAGTAAACAAGAGAAAAAAAAAGACATTTCATCCATTCAGGTGAAAAAGTATATATATATATATACTGCTACTTGACTGAGAAATGAAGAGGGAAACATCTGATGGTCCAGAAGGTGACTCTGGCTTTAGGAACATGTTATCTTCACATGATATCACTGTTTGTTCCAGAAGAAAATTTAAATCTGACTCTTTTGGTTTCAAGAGGGATAAGATGAGACCCCACATGTTAAGACACAGATCAGTTAGCAGAATACAAGTCTGGTCTGCCCATCCAGTTACACCTTTATGCACTGGTTATCCACTGCTGATCATCACCTCTTAGGTGGGATGGCAGAATCATCACCAGCTAGGTGAAGTTCTGGCTTTGGCAACTCCTCTTTCCTGCTGTTGAGGTGAAACTAGACATCCTGACTTGCCCTTCCTTATTTGTAAGCTTCAGTGTGTAATATGGATGCATGTGCTGAATCCCTATAGCTTGCTTACTGGCTTCAGTTTTAAGTTTGTTAAACGCTTATAATTGGGTACCAGCTGCAACAATCTAAATACAAAACTCAAAACACTGCTTAAAATGTCTGTGGAGTTCAGCAGTCTACTCTTCTGTGTGATCAACATGCAAATTTGGTTGGTGTTGTTCCAGAGTTACAGAAGCATTTTCTTCAATATTGTTGCCTCCATTTCAAACCAAACCAAGGTTTGTCAAATGTTTTTTCTTATATGATCATGGAAAGCATTTTTTATTCTGAACTAACTGCACTGGTGAGAAGCTGTTTAGATGTTTCTAACATTTTGCCCAGCTAAACATTCACACTGGCACGTTAAATTTAAAAAATGGAACTGTAACTCCACTGAGATGGCAGTGTTTTTACCTGCTGAGTTGAGCAGTGGAGAGAAACCTCATAACAAACACATCAGTGTAGATAAATGTAAGGATATACACCTTGGGAGAAGACATCCACAGTCAGAAGAGAAGATTCACAACTGAGGGCTGCAATCAGACAAATAGATTTGTATGTTGACTACTGAGCTAGACAGACTGCTACCCTGATCCAGCAGGGCATTTATCTTCATAAGTCTTCTTGAAATGAGGGAAAGTGCTTCCACAAAATTTTAAATGTCATGCCATTTCAATGATCTAAAATATTTTAAGGGGTGCATTCCAGAAATAAATTAATGCAATTTTGCCCTATAGAATTGTCCAACAATCATTCTCAGCAGCAAAGCGTCTAGGAAGATAGATTTGAGAATAAGTGCAGACCCAGCAATTCCTAAAAGAGATAAATGAATATCTGTAGACAGAACTGCCTATTGCCATTATCAAATATCCTTATGTAAGGTTGTACAAAACAGCACTAGCTTGAATGTTATCATGTTTTCACTAGAACAGGATTACATCAGATTTAACATAACATAACTGCAAAGTGTCACACCAGCTCTCACAACTAATCTGGAGGGAAAGCACAAAATAGCAGACATTTTAAATGTGACCTTCCTGTAGCCAGTTTATAATGTCCTTTTACTTGTAAGGAACGTGCAAACTGTATTTTGTGCAAATATCTTCTAAAACTTTGAAGCCAAAATGAGAATAAACCAAGTTAATCAAGGAAAAAAATCCATAGTTTCTGTTCTAAAGAGTGGGAATTGCTCCAAGCAGTCCCTCATTAAAAAAAAAAATCATAGAATCGATGAGGTTGGAAGAGACCTCCAAGATCATACAGAGGTAACTAGCTACAAATATCAAAACAAGTTGTCATGATTATAAAATGCTCTGTCACACCATTTTGCTCTGTAATATGCTAAAGCTTTCCATCTTTTAGAAAAAATTGTAGCTATTTTTCCCTGAATCACGTTTAATTTGGCAAAGATATGTTTATTGGTGAATTAAGTATTCCTTTGAATAGTGTTGTATAAAAATGAAAGCAGTGAATTCAACTTTTTCAGCAATCAGATACAGGATAAAAGTTGTCAATCTGTTCCACAGAGTTAAACATTAACCATTTTTGCTGAACATGGATTTGGAACACACTCATTGGGATTTCTCCTATGGACCCTACATATTTGATTAAATCTGCCCTGATTGATTACACAAGAAAATACAACCATTTAACAAACTGAGAATGTGGATCTACATGGCACATATAGTTTCTTTGAATCTTTGATTACATGAGCGTTGAGGTTCAGAATTGGAACCAGAAGTCTTTCCATCAAGTTCAAGGTCTGGAGCATATCCAGAAAGTGTAACCCCTCTAAGTCAAAGAGCAGCCTGAGTGAGTCTTAGAGCTTCTTAGTTAGACTCTGCTGAATTCAGCACAGATCCTGTTAAATTCAGCAGCCTTGCTTATCACACTTTCCTGAGACTGCTGGAAGCACATTTTCTGCTCATTTTACAGTCAGGCATGCTACTGGCACACTCTTCATCAGGTTGTAAAGGCAAGTCCCTTTTTCTTTATTTCATTCCTCTTTAGAAAAGAAATGAAAGCAAGCCATTCATAAATGTACTTCCTTCGATGTGCCCCAAATGACACTACTGGTGAAACATTTGTTTAATTTGCTTTAGCTGGTTAGCTTCAGTGCTGCTTATTTCCCCTTGTCCTTCCTTTTTTTTTTTTTTACACAAGACAACATTGTAGAAACACATTGCTTCTCTCATAGAGGACAAGTTTTAAATGAGCTTCTCGTGGGTTTTCATGAAAACTCATTAAGAAGTGATCAAAAGTGGAGAGAAACGCATGATGTGCAGTCATAGTGCTTCACATGCTGGGCCGCAAAATACATTAGTGAAAAGTATCTACCACACAACAATATTTTTAGTAGTGTTTCTGAACAAAAAGTATATAAATAACCTCATAAGAAGAAAAGTTTTGTAGCAATATTCTTCTGAAAACACACAGTCTTGACTCATTAAGTTATGGTTCAAAAATATTCCCTAGCATGCTCTTTCTGGGTGGCTGAAATAAGAAACATCACATGTCCACAGCTCACTCCATCAGCGTTCCCAACAGTGAGAGCTACTTCTGTGCTGGAAACTGTATGAACAAACATATTGGCATCATGCTGTGCTCAGGCTAAAACTCTCACCTGTGAAGCTGGGCTCAGGCAGAGAAATGTAATTTCCAGCAGAGTTTTGTAATTTCCAGTTTATATTGGACTACTTTGCAGCATAGGCAGAGACAATCAGATGTAGCCAGCCCTGTCTGTGCAGGAATAATTGTCTTCTTGGGAATAGGAGGTGAGCTCTCTTTTGAGGGTTTGTTAGTGGGGAGGGAGAGGTGGAGGATCCCTACCCTTGTTTGCAGTGTTTATGAGGTGGGTGTTTTTAGCAGAGCTCAGTGTCTCTTGACCTGCAAAACTCATGTGTCAGACATCTCATATGCTGTTGTTTATACCACTGAGATTAGTAGGCAGAACATCACATGCTTTTTGTGGAAATTGAAGTAGTGTTTCCTGTTGGGCACTCAGCATATTCCCATATATTATTGAAATCCTTGGAGAATTAGGCGGTGGAGGGTTTTTTTCAGTTTACTCATTATCTCCCATCCTAACCATATTGATTTTGTCTTCCCTTTTATTTTGCTAGAAGGCATCTTGGATTGAAGTCTCATGAAAGAGACATTTTAATTACCTCACATTTTTTCCTGTTGTGAGTCCTTCAAGCATTATTGAACCCAAGTTGTTTTTAACTTATTCTTCACTCTTTTAAAGTCTGTTTCCTCAGAAATCAATGTTTGATCCCATAGCCATATCTAAACTCTGTTCTGTTCACAGATTTACAACACTGTCTCCTGTGCAGGAAGGATTAATATGAAATGAGTACTGTACAAGCCCTAAAATGATCCTTTGGACTTCAAAAGGGTTACATAAACATGCACACGTCTGCATTGCAGAGTCAAAACTTTACACTAAAGTGAATTCTTTTTGCTGAAACAGTAGTTCCACTATAATTTTCCAGATTTCCTAATTTGTGAGCTTTCAGACCAGAGTTGGACTCAGGTTGCAATGATGTAAATTCAAACTAATTGCTTACCATGTTGGAAGATTTCTCCCCAACAATAGGAATAACCCATCCATTTTTCATTGTATCTCTGGGATCAGTGCCATTGCCTGACTCAGAGTACTAGAGTCAAACACATTTCATGGCAGAGAAAGAAGAGAGAAAAAAAAATGTTCTCTACCATTCAGAGTTTTACTGTGTAACATGTAGGGGCCAAAAAATTTATTGGTTGGTTTTTTAGAGTACGTTTTCTTATCAGTTTATACTTAAGTAGTCTCAAAGGGACAAACGAGATCAAACTGTTCCATACAAAGCTAATCCTTAGCATACTACTATAGTATACCAATATAGTATACTAATCCAGTATAATAATCCATATTAAGGATTTGATCTTATCTTAATTTAAGTTATAGCCAACCCATCAAATTCTTGCCTAAGAGTGCTTGAGCTGCATTTTCAGAAAATTAGCAGAAAAATGAATTACCTGAAGTTCTGAATGACTACTGCTATATAAAGCAATACAGAGGATTTTCAGATAATGTCACCAAAACCACATCCTAAAGCCAGAGCCTTTGAGAAATTCTAAAATTTAAAGTTGAATTTGAGAATTTAAGGTGTTTTAGCTAAATATAAAACTTTTCTTTAGACAGAACAACTTCTGAGCAACTGAGTCTCAGACAGTCAAATATTCTAGTGAATGTGAAAATCAAATACTACCATTTTTTCTTTGACTCCTAACAAAAAAGAATTGGCACTTACTTTCATGGAGACTAATAACAATTTATTTAAGCATAATTGTAAATGCCTCATAAGTCTGTAAATATGAAAATAGGGTCCCCCCTAAATTCTGTTGTTGCAGTCTGTGTATTTCATCTCTTCACAGTTGTGTACACTATCCTTCTTAGCTCCTCTTTCTGCTAAAACTTTGAATCCCAAAGGTATAAAAATTGGGTCTTTATATGTTAGCACCAAACAGCTTATTTTTTAAAAACAATTAGCTATTTTTTTTTTGCTTCTGAAGATGAAATTCTAAAACCTTTGTAAATGTCAAGGGTTTGAATTAAAAACAAAATGAACAAGATTCCCTGTCAGAGCTCCAGAAGGCCAACTTACTAGACAGCAAAATCCCATAGGCATGACTGTTAGTCTGCTTTTGAAAACCACTTGCAATTCCCTTCAGTAAGAAGAATTTAAAATTAAGAGGAGCAAAGTTGGTTGGATGCTTTCCAGTAACAGAGAAATATAGTGTTGATTTCATGTGGAATAGAGAAGCCCATTACAAAAATTAAAAACCCCCTTCCACTATCTTCAGTTTTATTAGTCAACTTCATATTGTAAAATTGTGAATCTCTTTTCATTTTTTAAAAAAGTTGATAAATATACCCTTCATATTCCTCCATTTTTATAATACCATTTTCTCTTTCTTGTTTCCTTCATGTATCATATAAGACTGAGCAAAAATTTTACTGAAAGGATGCATCAAATATCAAGTGCTCTTTTTTGGAGAGGTAATCTTATATATGTGTGTTATCACTGTTTTTAGGACTGTCTTCTTGAAAGAGAAATTTACTTGCACTAAAAACATATTCTTGTTCAAGCTATTTTTTTTCCTATTGGTAAGTCATCTCTTCTTTGAGTGAAAATACCCCCTGGAATTGCAAAGAAGGTTCAAGGAATGTTAATTTTAATTCCTTCTTCTCAAAACAAAAATAAAAATTGCACCAAATATACCACTTTGGTCTTGTTTTTAGGTGCAGAAAGAGGGAGAGTTTATTTCCTGAAAAAAAATTGCAAAAATCTCCTTATCTATTAAAGTGCTTGTCTCAGATAAATGAACAATGAATGGAACATGCAAAATGAACTAGTTGAATGAAGTATTGAAAATAAATAAATGAAAACATCAATACTAGGTAAATTTCTTTTTTTAAATTATGTGAAATAGGAACACTTCAAACTATGTTAAGCATCTTTTACAGAAATTCTTCCCTAAGAGACAAAGCATACCACAGGGCATCCAAAACCATGAAATTACATGAGGACAGGTGGTGTAATTGTATGTATCTTTGACCATGGTGAGTCTCCTAGAAAAGAATTTGTATGTGATTTAAAAGGTAAAAAAAAAAAAAAAAAAAAAAAAAAAAAAAAAAAAAAAAAGTTGTTCTAAACTTAAATGTCATTTTATCATCCTAGTCAAGTCATAGTGGATGCTTGGAGAGAAACTAGGATAAAGTTAAATCACTAATTTCAGTCCCACAAGGGTTTGATATGAAGACCTGTTTCTTGCTTTTCTTCTGGGAGTTGTAGGGGTGTTCAAGGAAATTTCTTTCAGATATGGTTGTGAAGATTAATCACTTAATGTATCCCAAGTGCATGCAACATGCTATAATTCCATACTTGCAGTATTCAAGAAGATGAGAACTAATCTAAAATATATTTGACAGCCTTCAGAAACTTGACAGCCCACTCATCAGATTTTTCTACTGAGTAGTTTCAGAAAGCTCTACTAAATTCTATGTTACTGAGTATTGTCCTCATCTACTAAAAGGGGATAGTTGTCTTTGTATTTTTTGATAGCTTTGCTCTCTACCACTCTCACAGTGACAACAAACACATTATTTATGCAACTTTACACAGATCAAGATGTAGATTTTGACATGTTCATCACTTTCAGTTGGTTGCATGACTATTACACTATTTATACCAAAAGAGTTTCTCTGAACAATGTTCAAGATACATTAGCTCAGAGTACCACATAATATGCTTGCTAAGTCACATGTTTTATGGAACGCCATTATGCATTCTTACATAAATGTACTTTTTGTTGTGTACTATTCACTATTCTGCAGCGGTGCTTTTCTGACTTGTCTAGAAAAAAATAACTTAGTTCATTTTACGCTACTACATTGGCTTTTCTTTTTTTTTTTTTTTTATTTAATTGGTTTAAAAGCTTGCAAGTTCTCTATTTCCTCAGCTTTCTGTTCACTTTAATTATCACATATTTTGACCACACTTGAAATGATAAAAGACATCTCAATTTGAGGAAATTGTGTTGTTTGGCAGAAGTGCTGTGTTTACTGTTTTGATAGAAAAATCCTTCTGTTTTAACTTCATTTTCTTAAACACTTTTCTTTTAAAAATCACTTTATTAATAAGTGCCTTGCAAATTCATGCGTATGTTTACAGCATTGTTATTTCTAGTTTTTCACCTCTTCCAGTGCATTGAAGAAGATCCACCTAACATGAGCAAATTTGCATTAAATTCAAATGAGAAACCATTCAACGGACGTCAGAAATAATACAGCAAGAATAGCACTCAATAGTTCTCCAACAGGCTGAATGAAGTACACTGTTTTTTTAAGAATTGGAAATTTGGATGTGTGTAAGGTTTTCAATGATCTTAACATTTTCAGGTTTTAGCTCTTCTACTGAGCTCATAAAGCACACAGTATTGCAGCACTGGGCAGTAAACAAAACCATTCAAAGTCCCAGACTACTGCAGTGAAAAAGAAATTAACTGTTCCTTAGAAAACAGATTTGTTACAAAATTCTGAGAAATTAATTTATAATTTCAGAAAAAGGTATGAATTTTCACTAGTATAGTTGGATCTGACAAATACCCACACAATCAATCTGAGGTAGCCACTGACCCTCATTTCTACTCCTTTTAAATCTTTCCTAGATTCTTCACTGGAAATGGTTATGCTATTATTTGTCATCTCATGTTGTAGCCTATGTCCAAGCATATATTATGTGATACCAAATTTTCTCACCTCACTCCAACCTTACTGAAAAAAAAAATTGGTTTTGAGCTATGGCTATTTCTACTAGTTTATAAGTAGAGAGAGCCCAGACTATGTTACATCAGGCAAGATGAGACAGAAGAAAAGAGCAGAGAGCACAGGGGAGAGTGCGCTGAATTAATAACAAGCTGGTAACTCCAGAATTCAGAAGTGAAAACACCTGCATGAAAAGACCCAAAAAACTAACAAGAAAGTGGAAGGTCAGAAGATGGCAACTCAGAAAGATCAAGGACCATCTTGCTCACAGGAACAAAGGCTGACATATCTTCATTTGCTTGGGCATAGCTGGGACAGCAGGTATGAGGGCAGGTAAATGTAGAGATGTCTGGCCTTGAGGCACGTTGCTCTCAATACACCAAGAAAATTGTTGGATACTAATAGGTCATGAGTATAATTCTACTTTGAAGTCTTCACACACAGTAAACAGGTGCCCAAGCAAAAGTCACTCAGAAATCTGAGGATTTATAATACTATTTGTAAACAATAATAATTTGCCTCTTGACTACATACAAATTCCCAAACCAGGAGTGATGTGCAGCAATCCAAATAGGAAATCATGCCAAGGAAACAAGAAAGAAAACCCAAGGCCAAAAGAGGCACCGACACCAATGCCTTAAGCATAATTAGAGCACAATCAAATATAGAAAAATATTTCCAATTAATCCATAAGCCTTAATATTTTTTTCAAGGCTTTACTACTAAAAAACTTACTTTCCCTCATCCATTAAGCCATTTATACACATTTGCCATTCCATTCCAAATTAAATGAGAGTTTTGAAGAGAATCCTTGCTGACATCTTAAGTCAATATCCCTCTTCCAGCTCTTAACACCTCAGCTGTGGAGTGCCATGGGGGTTTAGTGGGATGACATTTCAGAAGCAAATTGAGGGCGAGAAAAGTTCTCACAGCAACTTCAGAACAACAAGGGCAATACTAGAATTGGAAAAAAAAGATGGAAGTTCTTGAGGCTTGATGCAGACAATTTATGAAGAGTGAGAGAACAGTTAGGTGAGAGCATTCCTCTATCACTGAAATTTGAAAGCGAGACTTTTTGCAAGGTAATAAGAAGGGATTTAATAATAGTACTTAGGATGAGAAGTACTAAAGGTGTGAATAAGGGATAGGCATAATTCACTTGAGAACTGATTCTTTTGGGCCCTGCTACAAAAACACTAACAGAGAGTGACACAGAAAATGTGTAGTGGAAGAAGGTTGTAGTTGAATCCTAATGCTTACCTTAATGATAACCATGGACATGGTTATTTTTTCTTTTAAGACTGCACAAAGAAACTTTTCATCTTCATTTCTGTTCGGAATGAAAAGAGGCAGTTCTTTGCCATTGTTAGTCATCTATACACTTAAAAGGCAGACGTAGTTAAATCAGCTGTGCTTCTTAATATTACCTGGACTACCTAGTCTAGTCACTGACTCAAGTCACTGATTCTGTGCTTCTTGTCTTTGGGGGGTAAAAATAGATACAGGGATCTTTTAAGAAACAGCTTCAAACATGATAAATAACAACTTTTTTTGTTTGAGTTAAGAAAAGTACAAAAGAATATGCAACAATGCAAGAAAAACCATAGCCTTTAAAAAAATTCTGTTTTGTGAACTGAAACTTGCATCTGTTTCAAGCTGCTGCTGAAGTTTCATTGTAAATAGCTGGCCTTGTACTATTTTGTAAAGTAGTTTGTATTTGTAACAAACCTAGCCATTAATCTATCCATCTCTTGAGGACCTAATTTGCATGATTGTTCTTTGAGTGCAGCTGTGACTAGATTAGGAATGATTATTCTTTTCTTTACCTCTGCTGTTCAGTGCACTGCTTCTAGTTTACAAATACGAATAAGCCAGAAATTGATTAATTATAAAGTAAGAAATGAAGGTGGGGGTAGGAAAACCAGAATAAGTACTGGTTTTATTACTCCTGACAAAGCTAGATTGCATCTAGCTGGTTTACTGAAGACGTGGATAATGTCCTTGCATTCATTTCACTAAATACAGTAGCTAATCAGAAGCACATTATGCCACTGCCATAATTTTCCAGTAGTGAGGCATCCTTTACATGGTAGCTTGCAGTAATTTCATGAGGGAACAACTGAACAAAATCTTTAATTTAAAGTCTGATTTGATTTCAATAAAAATTATTTGTATTTATTTTCTCTCCTTAACCAGGGCTAATAAACTGTTTTCTCTTGAAGTCAGGCGTTGAGCCGTATTCCAGCTCCAGTAAATGTGTAAAACTGAATAGGAAGGAACAAGTGATTCTGGCATAGGAGATTTTGCCATGTCAGAAATTTTTGTTCGGCTGAGGGAAGAAGACCCAGGGGCCCAGCCCACAAGTGCAGCTCCTGAAAAGATTTTAGTCACAAAACTAGGACTGTGGTGAGCTGAGAAGAAGGATCTTGTTGATCTGTGAATTTCTCTGTTGTTTGGTAGGCAATTCATCGGAGTCAGGGAAGCATGCTGGCTTCCATCATAGACCATGATCTGTTGCTCTTCTCCTTAGTTCTTGTTCAGACTTCTTTAGATTTGTAGTTCCTGCAAAATTTTGGGGGTTGATGTTTGGTTTTTTTGGGTTTTGGGGTTTTTTTGTTATTGTTGTGGGGGTTTTTTTTTTGTTGTTGTGTTGGGGTTTTGGGGTTTATTTTTGGTGGGAGAAATGTGGGTGGGATTTTTTTCTTTTGTTTTTTTCAGTTAATGCAATAATTTTCTGATTTTTTTTCTGATGCAATAATGTCTTTTCTTGGCTCTTTCTGTGCTGGCTGCTGGTGGGCTAAGCATGGCTGAATAAATACAGTGTCTGCTTTGTGTTTCCAGTTCCAGAAAAAGTACATTCTGAAATGTTTCAGTTTGTCTTAAATGAACCAGCATGTTTACCACCATGGTTTATGAGTATCTTAAGAACTCCAGGACCCTTTGTGCTAGGTTCTGGCAGACACTGAATGTGATTTCAAAGAGAAAGGAGGGAGTCTGCCTGGAGAACAAAATCTGAAGTACCTATAGGACCATCTGTGGGTTCACCTAGCAAGCCACACAGAAGATAAGGTACTTTAACATATGTCTGTATATATATCTAAGCATGTTCAGTTAGATTCTTCTTTTCATGTGGCTTAAATATGGACTCTAGGCAATTGTATTTGACCAAGGTATGATCATTGGTGACATCTTTTGTTACAATAAGTGACATCATCTTTTGTAAAGGCAAATAATAATTCTTTGAATGAGAAGAAAGCAATTCCTTATTGTAAGGAGCTCATTTTTAATGAATCACTGCCCAAACATGCCCACAGGGCAATGGAGTTGATGAGAAGCTCTTCACATATTGGAATCCTGTGTCACTCACCAAGGTTAGCACCATTTTCAGTCACTATTCGACCTGAGAAGTTGTGCTTAAAAATAATCTTCCCACTTTTCCATTTCTTTCCTCCAACTACTGCAGTACCTTTTTCACTGGTTTTAATTTGTCTAGAAGGTAGCCTTTTGGCCGGGTAACTGAAATTGGGTATTTGCCACAATGTAGTTCTATTAATGCCAAACTACAAAATTTTGCAGCCTCAAAAAAACCTGCTTTCTTTCATCCCAATGTTAGCGTGAGGAAGGAACACGCAATCACGGTTGATTGGGTGCAGTGCTTTATTGAAGAGCTCTTGGGAATCAAGGGGCCTAGGGGCCCAAATCTTGACTCCACCAGAAGTCCGAAATAGACACAGTTTTATACTTCCTTATTACATAAGTAGATATGTTAAACATTAAACTCCTATTGTTCTAATGCCTCTACCCAAGTATGAATTTAGAACAATCGATATTTTAGGATTTGTGTTCCAAACTCTTACGATTCGAATTCAAGATTCTCGTGACTTGTATTTAAAATAATAATCATATTTAGTTACCAGATGCTTACAATTAACAATAAAGTAATTTATCAATGATTACAATATGAGTACAGGTTCATCTTAACTTACTAAAGAACATCTAATTCTATTTTAAGCCTTAACATTATATGCATTCCCCTTCCCCCTATCCAGCTGTCTAAGCAAGCTATACCTGGCTGAATTAGAACAATAGCCTGAAAACTGTACCTGACTACAGTGAAACTAGCTCCTAGTCCTGTGCCCTTTAGAAATCATGTTAACCCTATCCTATCATCAACAGTGTAACTGCTGATGGATTGGATAGGTTCCTCCCAAATAACAATTTTTGTAGTTATATTTTAATCAGTCACACATCTAATGTTATTTACCCAATACTACAGATTTAACGCCACATATTTGGGATTCTTATTACTTCCAGGACCTGTATCTTAGAAGACTGAAATGGTTCCCCTCAAATTAGACTGAAATGCAAGAGTTTCAGATTCAATGATTCACATGAAAATACTTTTAACTTGAATTTATTAAAAAACCCAACCATTATAAGCCACAAACCAAGCCAACTCAAAACACCTTCTTCCACAAGATTATGCAGGACAAGATGTTGAGTTTTCTAGCTCATTTATTTCACTGGCCCATGATTCAGTCTTGCTGGTACTGCTGCAAAAAAGGAAAACTCTTAAGTAACTCTAAAGGAAACTTTTGAGTACATGCTCTGCCAAAACATACAGTCTTTAACTGTAGTGTATGGGATTCTGGATAATAAGATGATTGTGGTTTAACCTCAGCCAGCTGGTAAGCACCACACAGTCAGCCATTCACTGCCCCACTGGTGGGATGGGGGACAAAATTGGAAAAGTGAGAAAATTCATGGGTTGAGATTTAGACAGTTTAATGGGGAAAGCAAAAGCAAACACAAACAAAGCAAAAAAAGTAATTAATTCATCATTGTCCATGGCCAGGCAGGTGTTTATCTCCAGGAAAACAGGGATCCATCAGGCATAATGGTGACTTGGGAAGACAAATGCCATTACTCAGAATGTCCACCCCTCTTCCTCCTGCTTCCCCCATCTTTATACACTGAGCATGACACCATATGGAATGAAATATCCCTTTTGTCAGCTGTAGTCAGCTGTCCCAGTCATGTCCCCTCTCAAATATTTGTGCATCCTCAGTCTCCTCGTTGTAGGAGCAGTGTGAGAAGCAGAAAAGGCCTTGACTCTGCCCAGCAGTAACGAAACCATCCCTGTGTTATCAGCACTGTGTTCAGCATAGATCCAAACCACAGCCCTGTACCAACACTGTGAACAAAATGAACTCTACCCCAGCCAAAACTAGCACATGAGACCAGTGAATAGGACATGAATTCAGGAGCAGATTGTCACAGTCTAATTACCTTCAACTTGTTTTCCTTATGTAGTAAATCTCTTTATCTTTCAACACAAACTTACATTACAGAATCAGGATGGCAATTTTCATTCACATTTTGGACAAGTAGTTATGATTTTCTTTTTTTGAGAAGGAGGAAGAACTGTCCCTTACCTCAAGAACGATGGATGTATCCAGCCCTATAATTCTTCTTATACCTTTGTACAATATTTCCAAGTGCTACTGCTGAGAAATCATAAAGAAATAAAATTTTGGGGGAAATTTCTTTCCATTTGATGCAAAGGTATAATCATACAATAAGAAACAAATATCAAAAACATAAATTTTTCTTCCTTCTCCTGCCCCATTTAATTTTGACCTAAAAAATAAAACTAAATATTTATTGACTGGTCTAAATCACCAATTGTAAAATGCAGACAATTATCTCACAGTTCATTGATTTCTGTAACTCCAGTTTATCATGCTGTCAGATTTTCCTCAGTCATTCTCTTTAAGTAGGTGGAGAAAGAGACATGTTTAAGCAAAGCACATAGAATATATAAATGCCCTCTAGACTCCACATTATTAATCAGTCTGGTCAAAGAGCCTCTGGTGGAAGAAAATCTGTGAAGGGGAAGAAACCGAGGAGTGGGAGGTACACTCAGTATATTCAGCACTGAGGTTTCTGTGGCTCGTCATTAGCGAGTTAGCGGTTAAAAGTGCTGAATCAAATAGCCAGTTCTAATCGGGGAAGTAACTACACCCTAGGAAATTGCTGATTGTGAAATTGTTTTTCTTCCCTGTTACCTTTTGGACATTTTGAACCAAGTCCTTTTGGGTAGGAGTCTGTGTCACAGGAATTAAGGGGGAGCAGAGGAAAATAAAACACTTGGTTTTGAACACAGGATTCATTAAATCAGACATTGAGAGAAACACCTGTGTTCCTGACAGGACATGGGCATGTACCAGATTTGTTACTTTCTCTCCATAAAATCAATTTTGCACATTTTAATAGGTATTCTCAGCCTTTTGTTTAAATTGATTGTATTTGAAGTTTTGCAGCATGTAGAGTTTTTCTTTAGGTTTTGGCTCAGACCTTTAATTCATATCACCACAGACCCCTGAGATGTGTCAAAGAGTAATTACTTTCTTATCAATACAGAGCTAGCCCAGATCACAATTACTGACCTAAAGTTCAAAGGCCTAGTAACTCATCCACAACTTCTTGGATTCCTTCTTTTGCCACCCTTCAGTTGTTTAATCCTCTTTCTCCACTAACATTTTCTTATTTTCTATAATAGTGAATTTGTTTCTTAACACTAGACTTGTCTCCCAGGGTCAGATACTGAGTAAAATTTGATGCCTTTTCTTCCTTATGAGTTGCTCTGAATAAATGACTTGAAAGATGCTTTCTGCATAAAACTAGTATTTCAGAATATTAAATATTAATACTGCATCTCTCTCTTCCTCTCTGTCTCTTCCTTCATTTGACCATATACAATGACTTGGAGTCCTTTTGTGCCTGTCCAAGGTTGCAGTATTTGCTTATTTCTCTGAAAAAATTTGGTATTTAAGAGTCTACCATGTGCAATAGTTATATCCAAACTTGGTCATTGTGTGAATAGACACATACTGGTTACCAGGGTGACCACTAAACCACAGCTGAAATGCAAACAGTGGATTTGTTTCATTATCTTGCTAACAATGTTGGGCAGCACAGAGATTTTCTATCTCATAGAGTGTCATGCCCAATATTTAAATGGGGGGGAGTTGTACAGCAGTGGCTAAGCACAGCGTGGGGAAGGCTGGGCATCAGTCAGTGTGTGGTGAGCAATGTATTGACCATCACTTGTTTTTCTTGGGTTTTAATACTTACTCTCTCTGTCTCCCTTTTAATAGTAATAGTACTAATACTAATACTAATACTAATACTAATACTAATACTAATACTANCAAGTCAATGAGAAGTACTGATTTTAAATATTAATTCTGAGCTATAGCAGTCTCATTTCTTTCCAGATTAAAAATCTTCATCCCTCTCTTTTCCTTTCTAAAGTAAGTGCCTTCTTGCAACTATCTTGCTCGTGGGCATTTTAAAAAGAAGTGAGGAAAAATATATGATTAATTAATCAGCATCGACCAGTTGTGTTTTCCACTTGCTTCTCATTTTGATGGAGATCTCCAAATATCACACTAATGGACTACACTAGACTGAGAAAATTATCTGGAGGAGTCTAGTCAAACCACCTCAAATATTTAATTTTTGCCAGTGAACCAAGCAGACAAACTCTCTAGAGAGGAGTGGGAAACTGTGCACAGCAGAGCATTTCATCACAAAGGCTTTTGGGGCATCCTCAAAAACAAGAGGGGGAACTGTACTAGGCCAGGGGAAAAGCTGAATTTGCAGCAATAGTGTTGCATAAACAAATGTATGACGCAGAGCTGCCCCATCATCCTGGGCAGTACCAATGGGAAAGCCACATCATTTTCTTCAGGGCTACAAATCTTAATCTATTGATGCATTTACCAAATACAGACTTTAACAAGGCTTGGATTTATCTGGAGTTAGGGGGTGGCCCAGCAGTCTTGATTGCTCTTGATTGACAGGGCTCTTGATTGCTCTTCAGGTGTCTTATCTTAAAGTCTGGGAGCACTAATATGCACAAGCCTATGTTGGATCATATCAAAGGGGCTAATAATCTGCTGGTGAGAAAAACCAATAAAACCCATCTCCTTCCTCTCCAAAACACTGAGTAATTTAAGAGATGCCAGTGGGAGGAACTAGTGATTCTTAATTTCGGGTTGTTGCTATAACAATACACTCAACATTTACACCAATGAGCTGAGGGGGAATAAGTTTTTATATTTCCTGTACATTGGCCAGCTATCACAAAGAAATAGCTCATCCACTAGAGTGTAAACAAAATAATCTCGTTTGCTACCTGAAGAGTTAAGGTCACTGTATAAAAAGCTGAAGAAGGCTAATTTGTTTGTAGGTTTTCTTTTGTATAAAACAGCCAGAAACAGTGCATTAAGAATATTGACAACAAACAATTTTTTTGTACTTTAGTTACATAAACTGTATGCCAAAGAATGAAAGACAGTGGGTGCTAATAATACGGAAACTTTAAAGTATGTATGGACAAAAGTTCCACAAACATGACTGACTTTGGTTCCATAGACTTTTGTCATGTTTTATCTTCACTGAGGTAATTCTATTGATAGTTCCTTTGTTAGTGGCGAGACAGCTAAAAGCTGCTTACAGTTCTGCATGGTTGGAAATTATCATTAATGGAAATGACATTATTCCCATTAGACTTCTCATCTTACTGAACATCTAAACACAGTAGTTATACCAATGACAGAGTGCAGGACTGGTGCAACAGAGCAGACTTGTCTTCAATTCTTAGTTATCTGGAGAAGTATTTCATTGTGTCTTGAATTTTATTATGAAGCTTGGCCCAAAAAGTCAGTGGCAGAATTTGAAACAGTGAAAACTATTTGAAAGATATTAAAATGGAATAAAGTGAGAAGAGACATTTTTTATTAGATATTCAAAATAAGGTAGTATAGGAGTCTCACCCCTGAATAAAATAAAATTTCTCAGCATGTTTCTTTCAGAATATACACTGGAGCACTGTTACACCTCTGTTGCAAAAAGAAGCTTAAATGAAAGTAGTTGTATTTGCTGTGCACCAGTAGATGATACATCACAAACTCTGCTTCAAGATGTTTATATAGAGGTTCATTTCACACACATTCCTTTGGGGGATAAAGACCCAATTTTCACACTTCACAGCATCTTTATGTCACTGAGAATAAACATTCTGCCCATTCCTGTTTTAGAGCCTCTGAAACTCTTTCACAACACCAGGAAAGAGAGCCTACTTTCAGATTTGCCAGAACAAATCTTATTTGGTGTAGTAAGATGGTAGAAAAGGAAAAAAAAACACCATTGTTTTTATACTTAAAGGTAATTAATAGAAAGTTACACAGTTGCATACTCTTTGTTAACTGAGGGCCAGGAATGAAAAATTCTCACTGGAATACAGACAAGTTTCAACCTCATGACCTGATGCTTAGTGCTATGCCTGTGGTCTGAAAAAGAATAAGCCACAGCTCCATTTGATGAGCTGTGTGTTCTAGTTGCTATCTCAGACATAGTAAAAATAATATCCAGACAGGGACCCTGAGGGGAGATGCTGAGGAACACTTAGGACTTGTACCAGGACCTGGTACTCAGTCTAAACACTTCAAGAGCATCAGGATGGCAGATGTAGATAAGAGAGCATCAAGTGGCTCTAAGTAGAGCAGCTCTGGACATGCTTACAAGGACTTTGGTACTTGGGGAGCACACCCATCCAGCTGGATTTGAGAGTCCTGTGTTAGGCAGCAGTTGAAAAGCCACCTCCTGGCAGGAAAGGATGAGGGCATGGATACATCTTCTTGGCATGGATACGCCAGTGAAGACATCTTCCTTTCTAGTGTACCACCAGCTGCTCACCAACTTTCCCCATCCAAGGGAACATTGCTCTCCATAGGATGAGCCCACTGTTCCCCTAAATCAGACCAGTAAGGAAGAACCCAATCACCAGAGACTTCCCATTTGAAACAATTCCTCTGTTTTTTGCCTAGGTTGGCTTAGACAAATAGCTCACACAAACAGCTGTGTTAGTCAGTGTCAGAGTTAGGTGCAAGCCATGGGATGCAGGCCTGCTGTGACAGCAGGTGCCAACAACAGCAGGACCATACCTTCTTCTGTCCTCTCCCACGAGGCACAGCCCCACCATGCCCCAGCAAGCCAAGGTCAAGGAGGGCTGGTACCACGGCTGGGGCCTGGGGTTGGTTGCAGTCCAGCAATTGGCAGGTGAAGCTCCAGCCATGAGTTCACAAGACAGAAAACAAAGAGGGCAAGACAAAATCGGGGTCAGCAATGCAAAGGCAGGGCACAAGGAGTCCTGCCAGAAAGTGGGAGAAGGAGCGGCTGACAGGCAGAGAGTAAGAAGAACTGTCCATGGCCAAATCTCAAGTTTTGAACTAATCTGACCTTCCTTCCCAAACAGATACAGCCTGAGGGAGACACATCTTTTTCTCGTTAGAGCAGTGTGACAAATAAGAGAAGGCAAAAGGACTCTGCTGTGCAGTAGGATCCAATACAGAATAGATTTGATTTACCCAGCTATGCTCCTTCCCTGTAAATTTTCTCCCAGATTGCACTTTCAAGAAGCAAGGTGAGAAACTGTTGTGGTTTAACTCCAGTCAGCAATAAGCACCACAGCCTCTCACTCACTCACACCCACGCTCATGGTGGGGAGTAGAATAGGAAAGAAAAGGGAAAATCTTGTGTGTTAATATAAGAATGCTTTAAAATAAAATACTATCACTGCTGTTACAAATGATACTAATAATTTTAATGAAAAGGAGACAGAAAAAAGCTCAAGGAAAACAAGTGATGCACAACACAGTTTTTCACCACTTGCTGACCAATATCCAGCCTGCCCCTGAGCGTCAGTCAGTCCCTCATCTGGATAACTCTCCCAGTTTGCATATACTATGCATGGCATTCTATGATATGGAATATCCCTTTGGCCAGTTTGGGTCAGCTGTCCTGGCCGTCTTCCCTCCTAGCTTCTTGTGCAGATCATGGGAAACTGAAAATCCTTGACTTAGGGTAAACTCAGCTAAGCAACAGCCAAAACATCAGTATGTTATCAATGTTATCAATGTCATCCTGAGCCCAAACAACAGCACTGTACCAGCTACTAAGAGGAAAATTAGCTCTATCCCAGTTGGAACTAGGACAGAAACTTGCAGTGTTCCCTATATTAGTGAGGAGTGATGGGATGATCTTCTACCTTGACAGGCCATGTAGAGAAGCATTCTTACAAATGGAAAACTGTTCTCAAAGTGAGAAGAGTTTCAAAGATTAATAGCCAAATTTTGTTGATCACCTGTTCCAGTAGGCAGACTCCTGATCTCCCATTTAAGAACACATTATCTTCTGCTTTATCACAGATTTCTTCCCACACAGTGAATTCTCATCAGCTCATAGAAGCAATATGTTCCTCATCAAGTCTGTTCATTTTAATGATTTTAATAGGCTCTGCTTCTTTGCCCAAGTCTCATCCCCAGTGCCTCTTCAGCAAGCTGTATCAAGGTAAAAAGGAATTTCCCTTTCAAATTAATTCAGTTAGCACAACCTCCTGAAATCTGGAAGTACCAAATCAATTTGGACTCTTCACAACATTTGCAGTATTAGATATGGTGTGTGGTTTGTCAGCAGTGCTCAGACAAGTACTTCCATGACTCTGCATGCAGAATGTAATATTTGTGAAAGTACAGATGAGCTTCTGTCCTGGTACACTGCCATCCATATAAACAACTGGAAAATAAGATAATATAAGACTGTGAAGGACTGTTTCACTAGTAGAATGCTTCTGGTGAACTACAACTCATTACAACATGCTCTCAGACTGCCATTTATGTGAAACCCACATCCAGCTCCTGTTTTAGGTATTGTTAGTATTGCTCTTGATTAATTTGATGTAATGACACATTTCTACCCACTTGTGTTTTTCTTCTATTGAAAGAGAACTATTGAACTTTATATGACCTGATTCAGATAAACACTGTTATACTTCACTTAACTGTGCAGAGACACAGGCTAACTTAAATGGATACGAAGTTATACAGAAAAATATTGAAAATCACCCAGTCTTCTGTACCACCAAGAAGGTTATCGTCACCAAATTTTCTATGTTTTCAATCTTCTGTCTTTGCACAGGCACCATGGAGTGGAAGGAGCCCTGTAAGTCTCTAATTCCATTTCACTGACCTCACTTAAATCTTAATAATTCACCTTCCAATCAATGGCCCTTCCATACACGAGTGGGAATGAAGCTGTTGTGTTGTCTCACTACTCCTGGGTAATCTCTTTCAAATTCTTTATTTGTTATCTTGTCTTAGCCTCTACACATGTATTTTCAAATACCTTTTTTTTTATTATTCAGTTGGTATTTTGCATAGAGAGGCAAGAAGACTTAGACAGTAGCAAAAGAAAAAAAACTTTGATAAAAAGAAGCAAAATAATAATATCTCTACCTGACTGGCTTCAGCTGTTGTCAGTATCAAATAACTCCTAGCTCCAAAGTGTGAGATTTGGTAGAAAAATCTAGCTGTTTGATTCACATTTTGTAAGCATGAATGAATAATCTCAATGCCACAGTCACCATTAGTTGCAACTTTTGACTAAATGAAGTTTAATCATGCTCTGTATACGCAGCTCAAACAGCTCAACACTGAATTTGTCAAGCAAAAGCATTTGATCAATATTCAAGAGGCTTCAGGTGGGTGAAAAAACTAGTACAACAACAAAGCAAAAATGGAAACATCTTGTGTTAAGCAACTCCCTCTGGTTCCAGCATTCAGTGGGATCGGGCGACTCATGGTGTCAATGACTGCTTATTTGAATATTTTTCTGCTGTGGGGTAACTAATTCTGTAAATATGGCTCTGTTAAGAGAGTAGAGGTGCATGGTGAACTATGACCCAGAATACCCCTTCTACATTTTTCTGGTAGAAGAACCCTTAACCCTTCAGTGCAGTTAAATAAAAAACATGAATCTTACCAACACCTGTGTCACCCATGGTCTTGAGAGGATTTCTGCTCAACACAAACCTTAGGAATAATGTTAAACAGGATCTATGGATAAAAAATCATCCCACATTCACATTTCAAGGGTTCAAACTTTTCTCCCTTTCCTTTTCCAGACATATTAATCCATGCATTGCTCATTTCATCTTTGGTTTGGTAGAAATGGAAAAGAGGAAAAAGAGAGGGGGAGCAGATATTTTTATATATTTTGTTAATTTTATGTTGCAGTGGAATGCATGGCAAGGTTTTGATAGTGAGGGGATGGTGGAACTACAGGAGTGGGTTCTGTAAGGAGCTGCCAGAAGCTTTCCCTATTTCTGATAAGGCTAATTAATGCCTGCTGACTGCAAGAAAGTGTCACTTGGCCAAGAGCAAGCCCAAGCCCTGACCATGGTTGCACCTTGGGATAATGTATTCAAGGAGAAAAATAACACACAGTAGCTGCAGCCAAAGAAAAGAGTGAGAATATGTGACAGGAACAGCTCTGCAGATACCCAGGTGAATGGAGGAGGAGGAGGAAGGGGTACTGCTGGTGCCAGAGCTGAGATTCCCCTGCAGCCCCTGGTGCAGATCATGGTGAGGCAGCTGGGCTCCTGCAGTCCATGGAAGTCCATGTGGAAGTCCATGGTGGGTCAGATACTCACTGCAGCCCAGTGAGGACCCCACCTTGAAACAGGGAAATCCTGTGAGGAAACCTTCCCCTGAGGAGGAAAGAGCAGCAGAGACAACTTGTGATGAACTAGCCAGAGGCCCCATTCCCTGTACTCCTCTGCCACTGAGGAGGAGGAGACACAGAAATTCTGAATGCAGTTGAGTTCAGGAAGAAAGGAAAAGTTGAGGGAGAAGGTGTTTTAAGATTTAATCTCTCACTATCCTACACTGAATTGATTGGTAATAAATTAAATTAATTTCCCTGAAATTGAGTCTGTTTTGCTGCTGATAGTAATTGGTGAGTTTTCTCTCCCTGTCCTTACTTCAACCACTTCACAGGAGGATGCAGGAATAGAAGGCATCAAAATGGAGTCCAATGTAAAATCATGTGGTTAGTGACCTTACAGAATGGCAAAGTATTAAAGACATTTATTTCAGTGGTCTGTCTCTAGGTTAAAATAGCTGAACCTCCTGTACTGAAAATGCTTCGACTAATCTAGTTTCTTGTGTTTGCACTTTCATGATTTGAGCAAGAGTCACTCAAATTAAATAGCTGCCTTGTGCAAATTTTGATCAAAAAGAGCTCTAATAACATATCTCAGTGAATTCCTCAGTCTCCTCACTACTGTTTCATACCTTCCCCCTCACCTTCTGAGCACAGATGCCACTGTTACTCCATCTAGCTGAAACTTCTGCCAAACAATCTCTTGTCCTTGAATTGCTATCCCAATTATTGCTCACACAGCTTTCTTGTTATCCCTACTGAATTTCTTCTGAATCTATTCAGTTTATTATGTATTACATTAAGTTCAGTGCAAATTATGTAAACCAAACCCCAGGCTCTATTAGGAGAAAGATGACCAGCAGGTTGAGGAAAGCTTTTATTCCCACTCTGCTCAGCACTGGTGAGACTGCCCTGGCAGACTGCAAACCAGACATGTGCCTCCTTCCTCAAAAGGGTGTGGAGAAATAGGAAAAGGTCCTGCGGGGAACAAGAATGATGGACAGAGGCTGCAGACAGGTGTCCTGTAGGGACAGGTGGAGAGAGCTGAATTGGTTAAATCTCTTAAGAGAGAACTAAGGGACATGTTCTATTTATAGAGCCAAACCTGGATTATGGGGCCAAATGGCTCCTGGCAGCACCAAATGATATATGAGGAAGCAGCGGTCACAAAATGTTATTTCACAGGCTCAGGTTTGAAAACCTTTTTCACTGATAGAGTAGTGCAGCACAAAAAGAGATTATGCAGAGACTGTGGCATCTCCTTTGTTCAAGCTTTGGAACATCTGGTTAGACATAGCCACAGTTGATCCAGACTCAGCAGCAGTCCTGGCTTTGAGCAGGAGGTTGCTCTGGATAACCCTCAGTACTCAGTTTGTGACCTGAGATTTGATTAAGCTATGCTGGCATCAGCCACCAGCTAGAAAGTTCATTTTCAATTCCTAGGGAGCAGATAATGCCATGAGCCACAAGGACCCCTAACTCAGCTTTAGTGATAGACTCAGAACGAGTGGAATGAAACATCAGAACAGAGACAATAATTAAGGTAGAAAGATATTCTGAGCTACCAAACATCTCAAAATTTCATCAGCTATTCACTCTTGTGTTTATTACAGGTAGAGAGGGAAATGCACCTTTTTTTTTCCCCTTCATTATTCTTTATTTCAGTTCTTTTAAGTTTTGGCTTGTTATTTGTCTTTGCTAATAGGCTGCCTAGGTTGGTTCCTCTTGATGAAGTTATAAAGGTGATTAAGTAATTCTTTGTAGTTATTTAAGCTCTGTCTTGTTTTCAGACCAGACAAGCAAACATGTTGTAATAAAAAATACAGACAGGAGAAGAAAATCTTTTTTTTTACTTAAGATGTGTAATTAGATTTACTGGGGAATATAGATCATTCTCTGCTAGTGCAGGCTGATACTACATACACTCTGGATTAATTGGTGGAAATCAGTCTTTACATTTCTGTCCTTTCCCATAAATTCTTCATCTTTTGGTTAGATTTCAGCCCTGACATACAGTTGTCACTTTCATCTCACTGATAACAAACACAGTGAATCAAAAATGGACTTATTTTGCAACTTCTAAACAACAGGACTATATTGGAAAAGGCTTTTTAAGAGTAAATTGCTTCCAATAGGTAAGGGTCAGTTTCAAACCCCCTGACTAAATGCTCAGATAATGGATTATATGATGAGAGATTAGCAGTAGTAAAGCTTACTAGCTAAGCTAGCCATGCTAAAGAAAATTTACTCAGCACGTCCCAAAGTTAAGTGAGTATTTAGCAAATATTATAAATGCCACATGAGAAATGCAAAACACCAGCACAAATCAAAACTGAATTTTTCAGCAACATTTTTATGGAGTAGTAATTCAAGTGTGTTTTAACTTTTTTCAAAGTTCCACTGAACTGGCAGGGGAGTCATCTCAAAGCACATAGAAGCCTAACTCTTACTGTACTTTTGAAGAAAATATGCCAAGTGTACTTCTGCACTGTTGTGGTGCATGATTGAGGTTTTCAAATTTGTATCTGTTTTTTGTTTACTTGTCTGTATTTGGTAGATTCCTTCCAAAACACCTCCACTCCTGTTCCCAAATATCACCTGGTATCACCCTGTCCTGGACCCCATCCCTTTCCTTCCCCCATTGGCCCAGAGTGTGCTCCCAAGATCAAAGCTGACTAAAACCATGAGGAGACAGAATCAAATGACAAAGCCACCTTTTCCTCCTCTCTTGTACATATGTTGTCCACCCACCCCTGCCCAGAATACCTCACCAGTTAAATTGTCATTTCATGATGTTTTCTACTGTAATTTGGCATAGCATTTTTCTACTAGAGTGGTTTTTCCCATTTGGCCCAAACATGGGCCTTTTGTTTGAGATCCATTTTATAGAGTGAGCTCAATTCTATAGACAGCTGGTTGATTATTGCCCTCATGACTGGGGCTAATCATGAAGCAGTTATTGGTCTGGATTTACCATCCTGCAAAGAGTTTTATAGAGAAAGGAGATCAGCATTGTAAGAGTTATTTTCAGCTATATTGAGAGAATCAGTTCCCTCTCCCCAGCTGCGTTTTCCCTCTCAAATATGCTTCCATGGTAACATACACAGAGCTGCTGCAATGGTGAAGTTAATCTCAGAAGTTTGGCTTTCCCAGCTGCTAAGACTCTGCACCAAATCTTAATTGAAATCCTAGCAGCACATAGTAGAAATAATACTTGGCAATCTTAGTGTTACTTCTGTTTCCAGATCTCTTTCCAATTATCTTCTATTTCAGGTAGTATTTTAAAAAGGACTGCTGTACAAAAGAGACTAGTATTTATAAAAATAAGGTTTATAATTAATATTAACTTAAAAGTAAATACTCTAAGGAAAATTAGGATAATTTATACTTTATAGCTGCTGCAGCATAGAAATTTAATAAGTGTTCCATGGCAGCTGAGTAGGTGGATAATATATTGTATAAAGAAGCTCTTGGTGTCCTTGGTGCTGGGAACAATCAAATTCTAAAGCACCTTCTGATAACACCTGTGGAAAATGTCAGGCAATATAATGTTGTTCACATCAGGGTTGTTCCTTTTCACTGGGAGGACAGCCACAAGCTCTTTGTTGAATAGATTTGATAATAAGTGAGCCATTTGATTTTATTATTGAGAATAGAATTTCCCATGTGATATGCCCTCGAGCACCCATTAGAATTGATGCAGAACATCCAGAAATAACTGGCTAGAATAATATGTATTAAAAGTATTGTACATCTTTTATCCCTGTCAGTGCAAAATCTAACTTGTTACACTATTTACACATTTTATTTACTTAACAGGACTTGGCAGTGAAGTCTATGAACAATTGCAACTGTCTTTCAACTAAGGAAGTGTACCTCTGGTACTGTTATGAACACTTGTATTATGAAAATATGTTTTGGGTTTGCTCAAAATCGTCTCAATTCTAGAGAATCTCAGGTTAGCATTAATGTAGCTGGATCAGTTTAGTCATATAGAATACAGGGAACATGCTATTAGTGAATATTCACAAAAATGCTTATACTTGAAGAAATTTCCAAACACTTTATAGGAATTCTGCCAAAGAATGAGAATCTTCAGAGGGGCATTTAGTAGCCTCTTTAACCAAAAATCTTTTTTCTTCTTGTCTTACTGTAGATGGATTCCAAAACAAGCAGCAAATAGGTAATACATCCAACAATTTTTTTTCACTGCAACTGTCTTTTGCATACTCTAAACAAGAGCCACAAGAAGCCTGTGGTCCCGGTGAAGGTAGGATATGATCAGTTTATGTAAGAATTATAAATAAAGATTATTTGGAATTAGATGAACAATCTGATTTTTGCTACTCTCGCTTTAAAATTGCCTCAATGTTATATAAATCTTGCCCCTTCCTAATATGTAAGTATGAAAGAGAAAACTGCTTGTCTGTTTTGGTTGCAAAAGACTACCTTCCAAACATGAACAGCTTCTATTTTGTCCTGGCCTGAAAAGCTAAGCTTTGGGATGCATGAACATTTTCCACTACATCAGCATGACATTAACCTGCAAGTAAAGTGATAGCTAAGGGTCACATTTGCAAACAGATGAGACATACACATAAATGAATATTTCTGTTTGCAGCCAAGCTGAGTGTCAATCAGGCAGTTGTCTGTGTAGCAAGGCAAGTGAGCAAATCATAGAAAATTTCCAGCACATTTTCCCTCCCCAGAGAGAAATTCTGAATGAAGCACTAGATATACTAACAGATGAAAATTGCCAATGCTTTGTCATGTCCATCTTTCCATTGGCAGTGAATGGCGTCAGCTGTGAATTAAGTTATTGCCATTCATATTGCTGCTCATGTGCTTTGTTCTCTGCCAACACCTTAGGGGAGTCAGACTCTGCTTCTGTGGTTAGGAAAGTGGAATTGTGGAACCCTTTAAGAGTTTTGCTTAGAGTAAAATACTGACATATTCAGCCTAAAGTCATTCTTTGCCATTATGTTTGCTACTAAGATGCTTTGAAAACAGCTTAAACTGGTGTGACTGCCTTCTATATAATACAGAAATGCATTAAAAATACATTTTATTGAGTGAAAACAATGAAAGGAATCATAAGGAAGACTAAGACTTATAGTAACATGTAGGGTCAGTTTAGTTTTAGATAGTGAAATAATGATGAAAAAAGAAAATATTATTCCTGATCTAGCATATAGGAACAAGTGAGGGTTTTTACTGAGCTAACTTCAGTTTAAAACTGTTAGAAATGGATATATGCAATCCTTTAAAATTGATATGGTAGCTTATTCCTTTCTTTTTGAAATGCAACTGAACAAGGACAGAAGGTAGGGAAGAAGATCATGAAAGACTTCAGGATGGTTGAGAAAAGCAACTATATTTTTAAAAAATCTGTTATATCCAATCCAGTAAAGATCAAATGATGGTAATAAAGGACATGGGACATTGCTTTCCCAGTTTCAGTAAATGGGACCTGTGTTTTTATCAGCAAGTGGTCTTTCTCTTGATTTTCATGTTTCAGCAACAGTGAAAAAAGACTATAGAATAACTACACAGTAGCTGTACACACAACAGTAACTTTTTCTATGAACAGTAATAACTATATAATCTTACCTGAGGCTGTACAGTCAATGGCTTTTCTATATGTAGCCTTACAAACTACTTATAAAGGCTGAAGTCCAGTTATTCAAAGAATCAATCTCCTCACCATATATTCCTTCAAATCATTATAAATTTCCTTCTTGATAGTCTGAGATCAAGCTTTACAATTACAAAGGCAAATGATTTCAAACATATTTAATGGCTGAGCAGAAAATAATTTTTTTTGTCTCTTGGTACATGATACTATTAGTGGATTTTCATGATCTTTGGTAGAAGCAATTGAATTTCCCAGTACAATTTAGAATTATAATAACCGTATCAAAAATACTTATCTAAAAATTAACAAATATGCATCACACACATGCTCTTTTCATTTTCACAGCTTTGATTAATTCTTGTCCCTGTCCTTCCATTTATTTGTCACATAAAATTGTATGTTTATGGTAAAAAAGGATATATCCATTTACTGTAGGTAAATCTGTGTCAGTTGTATAAAGGTGCATAATAAATGAAAGCAAAATTGTCCTTGTAAAGTCATTATGAATTCCAGTAAGGGCAAAAATATATTTTACATTTATATAATAAACCTAATTTCTCCCCTTTCAGTTCCTTCTTTCTTCCTTCTCAACCTTTGCTCTAACAGCAGAACTAAAAAATACATTTCGGGCCCAAGAGTAGACATTTAATTTCCAGAACTATTTGATGTAATACACCAAAGTGGATGAAAGAAGAAGGGAATCATATAATTTAACACATTTCTGACCGGCAAGGTGTCACAGAAGAAGCTTGGAGGTTTATCAGCAATGGGAGTTGAATGTCCTATAATTGTCTCATAGACAGTATCATTGTGGTAGTACAATGATCCTAATCATGGCCAAAGTTTTAAAAGGAAAAGGAATGTATCAACAAAATTATACTTTGAGTTCATAAATGACCAAAAAAAAAAAAACCAAAAAAAACCCCAAAAACACACACACAAAAAACCCCCCAAAAAACCAAAAAACCAAAAAAACCAAAAAAACCCGCAAAACCTTCTGTGAACTCTCTTGTAATCACTTTGCGATGGTTCATTTTGTTCAGCCAGACTGAAGAATTACAAGCATACATTAATGCTATTTATGAAGTCAATATTTAGTATGCAATACTCTTTTAAGGAGCAGCTCCAACAGATCTCTCCAAGTGGCTCTTTTACAAAAAAATTTAGGAGAATTGGGAAAAAGTTTATGTAATTTACTTACTGGAAGAATACTTACTGGAACATGAGAGATGGCAATACATCAGTTTTCTACTTTTTTGCTATGAGAAGTGATGCTTGAATTTCTGATTACTAGGCTTGAAAATTCAGTCTTATTAAGAGAGTCTAAAAGCTTTTTGGAGGAATCCAACAAGGAAGATGGTCAATCAGGCATATTTTTCTCATAGTGGAACATAAGATAGAATCTGATCTCAGAGTAGTTGTCAATATCTTCCTGCAAAATAGTGGCTGTTTAACACCCATCCTCTGGTTGTTTCCTTAGTCGAGCTACCTGATGATTCTAAATACTAGAAGAAAATAGAGGTTTTGGTAGAGTGGTTTTGTTCACAGCTGGTGCAAGACTGAGACAGTTCTAAAGCAGAGCAATTACTTTTCAGCAGTTTGGACATTCTAGAATACAGGCTCAGAATATCAAAGGGTCAATCGTATCTGGAAAATTGAGTCTGAGGATTCTGGAAGAGCTGCAAAGCTGTAACTTGGGCTGACAGCACTTCATTTAGGAAGTGTAATTACTGGCCTTTTTCCTCCACTGCATTAAAACAGTCTGTTTTGATCCACTTGCATCAGCATGCACCAAGCACAGTATTTAATCTCAGGATAATCAAGGATTATTATCTAATATAATAATCGTTCTGCCACTAGTTGAAAATAAATTCTTTTTTAGTTGTATACTTCTCTGTGTGTGTGTGTGTGTGTGTGTGTGTGTTTTCAGTGACTGCAATTCATTTGAAAAGGCAACCCACATGTAGAAGCATTAAACAGTCATTGAAATCATTGATAAGGAAATACAACAGCAACCAGTTCCCTCATCCTGATTTTAAAATCAGAGCCGTAAGTTTGTGTATTGGACTTCTCTTGTGGATCAAACAACTCATGAGTTTCCCACATGGGAATTTAGAGAAGCAACAGCCCAGATGTGCTGAAGCTAAGATCCTCCCACTCCCCAAGCTGTCATGGAAAGGTGTTAGGGTGGCATTTTCCCCTGATTTCAGCTGTTTTCCCTGTGAATTATAAGGAGAAAGCATCCTCATTCCCACTCTGAGAAATCAGGGAAACAAAGCAGCCAACCACAGCCATCTGACTGTATTTTCCAATGGAATGATGAGTTGCATATTATGGTCCATGTGAGCATTATCCAGGCAGGAGAAAGGAACAGATAGTGAGCTAGGACAACTGACTTGCTTGGGAAGATTTAACAAGACTCCTATCTGCTGAGAATGTCAGAAGGTGTCAGAAAAAAAGGACTTGCTCTTTCTCCTGAAAATCCTTTCCAGGGGGATGCAGTTCAGCACCTTTCCCCATATAGCTATCACCTTGGCCTTTCCTATATGCAAGGCTCCCAATCTCCTGGAGAGATGATGGTGTGGTGAGTACCAGGCCAGGCTTGGCAGTGAGGGAGGCCAGTGGCTGGGACAGGACCAGGGCTTGGGGCTCCAAGGCAGGTCCCAAGCATGAAGTGCCTTCCCTGCCTCAGGAAGTCCAGCCAATGGTGCAGTCACCTCTGTCTTGCTGCTGGTCCCTACGGGATGAGTGCCTGCAGGAGTTCCTAGTGTGCAGCTCAGTGAGGAAAAGAAATTCATAAAGCCATGACTTATGTCCAGCTAGAACTGCAGCATTAAATAACAACTGCTCCAAGGGACTGAGACAAAGGCAAAATAGTTTTCTACTTAACTAAGAACCTAAAGAAAGCAGACTTGAAAAAGCTGTTTTGCAGGTGTCACTGAGCACTGCAGTTTGCAGTGTGTCAGCCAGACCTGCACTCACCACCCTGTAACAAGCACAAGGCAAGGCTGCACATCCAGAATGATGCCAGATGGAAGCAAATGGGTCCTCTCTTGCTGTGGATGTCTTGCCATCTCCTGGAGTGTGCTGTAGCAGTGGGGAGAAGCGCCAGCTGGGAATACTAGGGTGCCTTTGCTGTGAACTCACAGTTCACATGTAGGGCTGTGGCCAGCAGTGCACCTCAACATAAAACACAGACCTTGTGATCTTTTCAAAACAAGGCTTGATAATTTTAGTTGCCACAAAAATACCCCAAAAGACAGAAAACCAAAACACTACAAAAAAGCCACAATGAAAAGGCACAAACACCCCCCAAAAAACCTAAAAAGAAACCAAAACAAGCCAAAATAAAACCAACAAAAGCTACCCAAACAAAAAAGGAAAACATAAAAAAAACCCACCCCAAAACAAAATAAAACCAACCAAAAAACCCCATGAAAACCACACCACAAAAATCTCTATATAAAACACACAGCCCCCACCCCACAGTATCTCTGTATCTTCCTGCTTGCTTAGATAACTGATAATTTTAAGGTAGGCAGTTTAGGAAATATGTGCACTTCAGCTTCTAACCTCGTTAACCAGCTTGGTGTCACAAAATCCACTGGAGATTTGTGTAGCCTGCACTAAGCCTCAGCAACCACTCATCAAGAGTCTTGTGTGAAGGATGTCAAAACTCCAGTGGTACCTTTGGGGTAGGAAGAACATGCAAAGTCTCACAACAAGATTAACACTTCATAGATTTGATTGCATCTTCCGGGTGACGCTTCAGAAGAACTTATCAATTCAGTTGCTGATGTATTCATTTTAATCTCTCCTCCTGCTTTTTGGCCTATGTGATAAGGAGTAAATCACCCATAGCCCTGCATGACTATTGACATCTCACAGTCACTGAATGTGAAATAATTAGCTTTTGTGAACTGACCTATGCTGCCATGTGAACAGGTATACAGATTCTAACTATAACACAGGCAAGAGAATTTAGCTGGTAGAACTAAACTCCAGCAAATATTGGTTTCAATGAGAGTTCACCACCATCACCAGGGCTTATCAATATCAACCAGATAAATTTTGACTGACAGAAATTAAAGAAATAGTTGGAATCACCCATGCTGCAGTGCAATGAAGATGCACAGTAACAAAACTTTTGTAACAAAGGCAGCTTTTGTTCCTAGATCCTCATGTTTACTGAAAGGTCATTATGAAGCACACAAGAAATAACTCCTTTTGCAGAAGCTGAAAGGTGAACTACAGGTGAGGTCTCCATTTCTCTGTTTAGACTAATCTATAGTGTGAATTTCTAAGGTTCACTTGTGTAGTGGTTTGAAAGCAAAACGAGTGAGAGGCTTCAAGTCAGAAATACAATTTAATAGGAAGAAAGAAAAAAAAAAGAATAAAATAAAATAAAATAAAATAAAATAAAATAAAATAAAATAAAA
>JANPWX010000023.1:1746652-1779575 GCA_024734555.1 Trochalopteron elliotii | reverse complement strand
AATAAAATAAAATAAAATAAAATAAAATAAAATAAAATAAAATAAAATAAAATAAAATAAAATAAAATAAAATAAAATAAAATAAAATAAAATAAAATAAAATAAAACAAAACAAAAGAACACTGACAGAGTCAGAATACAACCTGAGTGGGATGACGGAAGCAGCGATCCCGTAGAAAGGTCTGGTAGCTCTGATGCTCTGGGAATCCAGTTGGTAAGGTCTCCCATATTGTCCCAAATCCCAGATTATATCCAGGTGAGAATGCTTGGCTCCTCCCCCTGGGCAGAGCATCTCACAATGGGATGATGAGTCATACAGGGGGTCCTTAATGGCCCATTAAAGAGAGATAACTCCTGGAGGGAGTTACCTATGAGTCATGCAGCAGGCCATTAACAGAAGACCCATTAACAAAAGACTCATTAGCAGAAGACGCATTAGCAGAAGACCCATTAGCAGAAGACACTTTAACAGAAGACACCTTAACAGAAGAGGGAGGGGGAAATCTGGAAGAACACTGCTTCAGCAATTGGTTTCAACAGTTCATGAAGATGGTGATAGAATACTTTGTGCATATCTTATACTGCAACCCAGGACAACTTGGAACATCTATTCAAGGTAAATATGTAGAACTAGCTTGGAGAACCAACACCATTTTTTACATTTGAACTTACCAGACTTTAAAGTTAAGTCCTTCTTACTTGCATATCATCTCTTTCCCCTGCAACACACTCCTGATTTTATACTTTCCGAGACACAACTGCACTTCCAGAACTGCTATGTGACAATTGATTTTCATTTTTCGTTCATTGTGAGAGAAGCTTTGTGCTTGCCTGATATGTCAAAATCTTCTTCATAGGCTTGAGGAATTACCAAGTACTCCTTATCTATTCTGAGAGTAATGGTTTACTTGGTATCTCAGCTGAGCATGTTTAAGCCACAGCTAGGCAATTCTTTTGAATCTATTAGATAAATGACTAGGCCGAATTTTGTACGTTTGAAGAAAGTTCTCACGGTTTTGCATTCAGAGTGGTGTTTGAAGTTTCAGTATAAAGTGTTTTCCTCACCCCTGGTCACTTTTCATCAAGCTCTACAAGTAACAACAGACAGGGAAGAATAATAATGAAAATTCTGTTTCCTGAAGATTTGATACAAAGGTTTTCTTGAACAATGTATGTTCTTTTGAAATGAAGATAAATTTTTTTAAAAAAACAAACTAACCACAAATGACAAAAAACCAACTGCCTGGCATTCCTAGCTGTGTCAGACAGGTATGAGGTACATTTACTTACATATATAGAGGTTTCTGATCAACAAAGAACAGTGACCAGGGGCGAGGATATATAGGCAAGCCAGAGTAAATTCACATCTTTCTGAAGTTATAAAGCAGCTGAAATGTTACCTCTTGGCTATGACTATGTGACTCAGAAGGTCAAAGGACTATGATTTGAACACTTCGAGTTATTTTATTTCAAGTGATTTTCAGCTATCAAACTGCAGCTTTGCTACCGTATATTTCTGTGATCCAGACATCCATGCCTTTGGAAGCTGAGCAGAAAGAGAGATTGAAGCTAATAATGACAAAGAACACCACAGTTTTCTGGTTTATTAATGTCTGTAATAATACAGATATAATACAGATATTATATATATAATAATATAATACAGGTTGTCTGGATTAATCTGAGAGATGTACATCTAGTGAAATAACTCAAAGTGAGCATCTACACAATGGGTGTTTATGCTGGGTTTGGCTAGGATAGAGTTCATTTTCTACATAGCAGATGGTATGAAGCTGTGTTTTGGATTTGTGCTAAAAACAGTGTTGGTAATCTAGAGATGGTTTTGTTCTTGCTGAGCAGGGCTTACACAGGGCCAAGGTTCTTTCCGCTCTTCACCCCACCCCAGCAGTGAGGAGGCTGAGGGTGCAAAAGGGTTGGAAGGGGACACAGCTGGGACAGCTGACCCTAGTGACCAATGAGATATTCTAGAGCATATGTCGTCATGCTCAAAATATAAATCTGGGGAAAGAGGGAAGGAGGGGAAATTCGGAGTTATGGCGTTCGTCCTCCTAAGTCACTGCTACCAGTGATGAATCCCTGCTTTCCTGGAGATGGCTGAACACCTGCCTGTCCAGTGGAACTGTTGAATGAATTCACTGTTTTGCTTTGTTTGCATATGTGGCTTTTGCTTTGCCTATTAAATTGCCTTTATCTCAACCTACAAGTTTTCTCACTTTTATCTCACTGGTTCTGTCCCCCATCCCACTGATGGCACAGAGAAAGCAACTGCATGGTGCTGAGTTGCTGGTTGGGGGTGAGCCGAAACACTCTTGATACAAACACACACCATAGCAGAGTCCTGAAAGTCACTGGCTCCACTGTTACCGTGTGACTGAGCGCTTCTATCCTTGAGAAATAATATTTAATGGAAGCCATAAATCTCCAGTACAGAGGAATCTAGTTTGCATTGTACACCATTGCTCACCGTCTTCTGCCAGGTCTTATATTCTGTGTTATTACTCCCACTTAAGCATTTAACCAAAGTGTTAGTTAGTATTACATTAGAGGAGTCACTTTTCTTATCATATCCCTCAGCATTAAAATTGTGTTTGCACTACAATTAACACCTCTTATTAGGTTTGCATGGTCATTAATATAACAGTTTTACATAGTCTTCTCAATATGGGTTATTTTGTTGTATTAAATTCTTTTTGAACTGAAGACAAGAATTCACAGTTGTAGAACATTAATTGTGTAGCATTTACTGATTTTTTAGATCATTATGAATTCATTTATTGTCAGAAAAATAATTTTGGTAGAGCTTTTTAAAATCTGCCTATCACATATTTAAGAATAACATTGTACAGAAAAGTTAAACATGACAACCTGACTTAAATTCTACTAAAACCAAGCAAACAGATTCTTATAGCTGTACAGAAAGTGTATTCAAATGTATGAGCTCACAGGTTTAGCTGAATTTCAACCCATTGTGTTCACTTTGGTTAAGAAATATTGTGCTCTATAGTTGAGCTGGGTCTTAACAGTAAAGATAAATCTGAATAGAAGTTATTTCTTGTGGTGTACTGACAGCTCTATGTCCAGCTCCACTGGACTTCTAACTTACTATACAGAAGTGTGACATTTAAACAATTCTTAAAAGCTTGCTACATTTCACTGGGACACTCTGAATTGTCAAGAAAAACCTACAAAGATATCTAGATTTTCACACTAGGCCTGCCAAAATCCTCTTGGGTGGTAGAATTTGCAGTAGCACAATGCATCACTATGAAGCCAAATCAATCAATTCTTAAGCAACTATTATTGGGAAGTAGGGAGCCTGTTCATTAGTGGAACTGAGTGAGATGCTATCAGAGAAGATTTTACTGTCAGTTTTCAGAGCTGCAAGAGGAACATACAGAAGGAAAGTGAACTTTCAGAATCTTGATTCCTCATCATTACAGCTACATCCTCAGAAATGCAAAGAAAACAGAGGACCAGTTTTGATGACTTGCCAAAGGCTGCCTTTTACCGCAATTCATGCCTCAGATAGTTTAATCATACCATTTGCTTTTCTTCAGATATCAGTTTTACAGAAGTCTAGTCTAGAGGCTCTTATAGCCTTGATTTATCAGAAGTTTCTGCTGGGAAAAATCCCAGACTTGTCAAAAATGCAGAACTATGAACACACTCATAGCACTGCTCTCTTCTGGTGGTGGGAGGTAGATGTCCATCTTCTATAGCCCTACACAAAAATGGACTTGATACCATTGTGAAGGGTTGTCAGGGTATATGAGAAGCAACTACATTCTGCTTTCATCTCTTCAAAAGTTATCTCTTCTGATGCAGTTATATAACCTCCTCCCTGACTTCAAAGCCCCATTGCAATCAGGTTTTGACCCTGAAGCTTCAGGAGTATGGTACGGACAACTAGAGTTTAAGAGAACCCCTCACCAAAGACAGTAACAGTAAAATTCATTTTTAGAATGTCAATAATGGTTCTTAAACACTTTATTTTAAAGTTGTTGATATGGCTTCTTTTCTATCACCTCTGCTCAGAAACCTGAGAATACAAAGGACAGGATGATGGAACTTTTCATGTTTAACAAATGATAGGGTTAATTCTCAGTTGTACTTTTCTTGTCCAGCCTTGGCAGGGAGCTTCAGCTCAGGCAAAAGAATATCTAGATCTAAGGTGTTTGGCAAGGAGACATCAACACAGGCTTTTTCTCTTTTCCAAGAAGCTCTAGAAATTCCTAGTGCTTTTGGATGTTACGATGACAACATGAACCAAACTGCAGCATTTGCTGACTTGAGAGACTGACACACACATCAAGAGTTCAGATAGGAAGTTAAAAACAAAAATGACAATACCCTGTCTCAGTACATTTGAGATACTTGATGAATAGACTTTTGGGGTGAGCCTTTCTCCCTTGCTTGCCACAACATGCCATGTGAAAACACTTAGAAAAGACTGCAACAACATTTTAGTGTAGAAAATTTTAGTTGACTGATTTGTTAAATTCTCAGTCCAAACACTAACTTTTCAAGGTCAGATAAACCTGTACTTATGGACCATAAATTTTAAGCTCCTTCATGACATTTTGACAATCATGATAATTTCTTGAGGTTACATCTTCCAGTCAATATATAATGAGATTTGCAGAATTTACACTATTACCACATGACATGTGGCATACTTTCTTTAATATTTCAGATTCTCGGAGACCAGCAAGGGATACTATTAGCTCCAAGTGCCACAGGACATGGAAAAGAAGCTCTAATAGATCCGTTATCTCTGTCAATCTTCATTTTAGATGTCATTTATGATTTCTGCTATGTTTTGCCTCTGGTCATATTTTTGGTTTGTATCTGTTTCGTGCTGCAGTTTTCTATGCTTTTATGCCAAGCAATATTATGTCTAAATAAATCTACAGTTTATTATTTATTTAAGCAATCTTGGGAAGATGAGTATTTTTTTATTTTTTTAAGTTCAGCAACATATCACAAACCCTTCTTGTGTCCTTGAAAAAGACCATTTGAAATGTGAGAACTTGGTGGGAACTGAACGCTTTCTTCCCTTTTCTTTTAATGGCACTTTTGAGTACATACCCAGAGGTAGCTGTACAATTAGATTACAAGGGGATGCAAGTACATTTAGAGTAATTTGTTTTGCCTGAAATTGGACATGCTCAATGCATTGTAATAACACAATTTCCTGTTCAATGCAGATTGTGTGCATGATGAAATACATATATTACATCTGATGATCCCAAAAGTGTTAAGCAATTGTCATGGCATTGACAAATCACCACATAGCAGAACATCAAATACAACTGCTAGGGGCCTGTATTTTCCTGCAGAAATAATAAATAGATTTCAGATTCATCTAGTCAACAAGCCTCAGATTCTCATTCCTGAGTAGTTTCTTTCAGTAAGAAGTCAGCTCATCCACTACTGAAGTATATTGACCTACAGTTATTACTTCTCCATTAGAAAAACAAATCAAAGGCATGACCTGTCTCAGCCTGTTCACACTGAAGTACTATAATGTACAGTCTTACTTCTGAATGAATAAATTGAACCAAGTAGATTGGAACCTCCTGCTTCAGGCTTCTGACATCTGACCCAGTAAAAACAATGCAACTCTTTCTGTCAAGGACGATGGGTGAAAAATGATGTTCCATTATGCGTAAATACCACAATCAATTTATTATTTTCTAGAAACAGGCTCTTGAACCCATGCTATTACCTTCTCACAAAAAAAAAAAAAAAAGGTACAAGTTTATACTCAGCTGCCTTTGAGGATTACTGCTAATTTTGTTTCTCATGAGTATATATGATTCTGCTATAAATCAAATGACGGCACAGTTGAGAATGAAAGGATGACCTGGGCATTTCAAGGGAATGCGCTGGCTACAAAATGGTGGCACTTCTGCCGAGAGGTTTGAAGTGACACTTGATTAAATTAGCTTCAGGCAGGAGATCTACTCCCTCCAAAGCAACAAATGATTCTAAGTCCACAACTGAACAGCTAAAAGCAAAGCATTACAATGCACAGTAATTTGAAAGGGAGTGTATATCTTGCCAAGAGTGAATTTGAAAGGGAGTGTATATCTTGCCAGTTACAGATGCCCTGTAACTTAATGATCTTGTTTATTCAAGTTAGGTATCTAATCTTCTGCATTTTAAAGTCTGCTGAAGAACCCATACTCCAGCACATCAAAATCACATCCATGTTTGCTGCTCAAAGATCTCCATATTAGTGCAGATTAATGCAGTAAAAAGACAGGGATTACGCAGTCTCTTCACTGTATGTATCAACTTATTTAGGAAGGTTATAATGTTATCAGAGCCATGAAGGGACACACAGTGTTACTGTGTTGGTGACAGAAACAGCAAATGCATTAGGTATGATTTTACTCAATGAGTTCTTACGATTTTCTTTGGAAAGTTTTTAGCATTTCTGGACTTATTTGGATTGGGGATTCTACTCAAGAGAGTAACACAGACACTCCTCCTTAATGTACACTGTGACTAACACTTTTCTATCCTTTAAAAGAACATGCAGGTATAAAACAAGATACAGAAACTTAAAGATTCAGATGTCTCTTCTGTAAGCACACATGTTGAACCACAACATTAATATTTAAACAAAGCCATGCATTTTTATGCCCTCTGTGATCAGGTAAATGCTCTGACAGTGTTGAGAAAGTCTTCCCTGAAGTTTCTAGTCACAAAGCATAGTTCGCAAATTTAGATGAATTAAAGTTCTGACAACTTTGATAATTTCTTTAGTTATGCCACCACTTTTAATCAAGAGCTAAAAATGTGAAATAAGTTTCAGTCACAGTTGTCTGCCCTAGCTAAGAGGAATTTAGAGGAATTTGTGCTCGTAAATAATTATTTTTGTAATAAATAATGATGTGTTTAAAGAACTGGATGATAAGTGGCAAAAATAAATTTCTTTCAACAGTATTTCATATATATTTTAGCTACCTTCAGATATAAACCCTGACTGAACATTTGCAAAGTTAAGATAATGAAAAAAGAAACTTTGCAGACATTTTTATTTTACGAGAGAAGTAAGGACATATTTTAGAATTATAACCAAAATACACTGAAATACAACAAAAGCACATTTTTTCCCTTGCCCTTTCAACTTAATAACAACTGCAGCATCACAGAGATATGTTTTCTGTTGCAAGAAGACCCCTATTCAGATGGATTCTGTAGAGTAAATAACCTTTTTCAAAGTGGAGTCTTTGTCTCTGTCATAAGACCTGTCCCCCTCCATAGGCAATAGTCTGCTCTTGGTGTCTGTTTTATAGTTTTGTCAGGGCTTGCAGCTTGGTTTTGTTCACTCTATGAAGAATCTTCTGCAAAAGGTGATTTATTTCCCCCCTCATTCAGATGTCACTATTTAAAATGCATTCTGGTGAACTTTAAATGAGAGGATAACAAATTAAACCAGAGGAGGCCCTAGGCATTTATAATATTAACAGCTGGAGCACTAACAAATATTTTTCCAATTAAAACAGTTCTAGCTCATTAAGTGTGAGGGAAAATTCATTTCAGATCTTCAAATACAATAGGCTACTAAACAGTCAATTAACTTTTGAGTCATGTCTTGCCCTCCAAAGTGAATGTCAATACCACTCTAATACTTGAACATTATACCTAAGACAGAACAATCCTTTTCATACCTAGTAATTGTTTTAATGAAGCCATATATAGGCCACTGCTTATGCCACATGTATTTCCTTCCTAAGCTCAGCTCACTTACTGCCTGCACCGTTGACTTTGAGATTTTAGTTCTGTGCAATAACCAAAAAAATTATTATGCTGCAATAGTGAGAGTGATGGTTACAGATAGTAAAAGTTACATTTCCTTTCACTTTCATATATGCAAATTAACCATTTTACTGCTTTTATCCATCACTTGCTGCTTTCAGTCCTGCATCTTGCAGCTGGTAGACCTCTTAATATGCATAGAGTACGCATCTTAAAAAAATGTACTCAGGGATAAGAAATGCAGGTTGAGATGCAGCTTGAATGGTTTTTACTCTGCTGAACCATATCCTTTACTGTAAGGAGTAGAATTAGAAATGGCTGAAAATTTTCTCAGAAAAAAAAATAAATCCCAGACGTAGGAGTAAGGAGATGATAATTTGGAAAGCTTTTAAACAGAAATGTACCATGGGTACATTTCAGCTCAGATAAACTGCTGTTAAGTAGAGAGTAGCTCCTTGTTAACAGAGGATAAAATTAGGTGAAGAAATGTGACACTGTATCTGTGACTGTAAGCTAGGGATCTGCACAGCCAAACACAGAGTTTGTAGAGGCAATTTTCTGAACTCTGTAATTTCTTCTTACTTATGAAAGAATCACTGAGCATCCTGAGTTGGAAGGGACCCAAAAGGATAATCAATTCCAACTCCTGAAATGAAGAAGGAATATTAACTGAAGAGGGAAATTTCATAGATTTGAGAGAGGAAGATATTTACAGTAATGAAAGGGCGTGCAGAGAAATGTTGAGATTCCAGATATATATACAATGTTATCTTCAAGAGCAACAGCTACTGCTTAATTGTCAAAGCAACATAATGTTTATCACATGTGTTTTATGGATATGCAACAGCAGACAGATACCTTTCGAAGAAGAACCTTTTAAGCAGAAAGTAATGAAGAAAACCCTGTTCACCAAAGATAACTGCAGCCAGTTACCATAGCCCTCCTGACAGGCTGGATACTGGGAGATCTGAGCCTGAACAGGGATTTTTTTGAACAACTTTTCCCCAGGCATAGTAAGACAAAAACAACTTCAAAAGATTTTGGTTTAACCCTCCTTCATTTCATTTTTTTGTTTCATGAAACAAGAATCCCTAGGTCAGAAATCATTAACCTCAATTGAGGTTGCAAGGAAAGAGATCAGGACCATCCTGAGGGTTTAAAACTGTAGCATGGCAGTTGGGAACTTCCTCTAGCTGGGGAAATAGCCTTCAGCTCCAGGATGTTTGACTGCTTTTCCTTTGGAGCTATGCCCAGAATCAGCTTCTGTCCACATGGCAGTGAATTCTGATTTAGACAACATTGCTCCTACTTGCTACTCTGCTCCAAAACTCAGAAAGCATATCACATTTTGAGACAGCATGTACAATCACCTGGAGAAAAAAATCCATGAAGCTGTTTTGTCCAGGACAAGACTATTCTAATTTATACCTTGGAGAAATCAAAGTTCACTGTTGAATTGAATGCCAATTAAATAGACAATTCATATGCATCTTTTACAAAAAGAAGAATGAAAATAGCCCATTTTTAGTTTTTCTCTGCAGTACACTCTTCTCTCTCTATTTCTACAGCCCAAAAGCACATCTTAAAAATGTTATTCCTATCCATATATTTCTGGAAAGAAAATCCATCTCTATTTTTATTCTTATATTTAATTGCTATAATTTAATGCTCCTCTTGCTGGATGTTATAGCTCTAAAAACAAGCAATACAGATCTAAATTTCTCTTTCTCTTGTGAAAATCTAATCCTAGTCTATCAAATGTATAGATTCCAGTAACACTTTCATACTCATTCTGTTTCAGAATGTAAGGGTAGCTCTAAATTGCTTTTACTTGAAACTGAGCAACAATTGGTAAGCATTAATGGCAATTTTCTCTTCATCCTGAAGAACAATTTAGAACAATTGGAGAAGAGAGTAAGTTGGTGCAGAAGTAACTGTAGAATTGAGAAATGCCAGCTTTATTCAACATGTCTCCACAGAAGACATTCAGTACAGATGGATTTCAAAATAACAATGAAAATTAAATAAATGTTAAAGAGCAATTCACTTTTTGTGTGCAATCTCAAGCTATTCTACACTCTTAACATTCCTATTTGAATGTAATTTGATGTAGTTATTCTAGCATAATTTTATTCTCATAAGCATTCAGATAAGAACCTCTTGAGCAGTGAACAAAGATAACTAGACCTGTTTAATCTGGAATGCTAAAATTGTGTCTGAAGACATTACTTCCTGTGGGGACAATTGCCTCAATAAGTGGGTACCAGGAGAAACGTTTCCTAGCAAAATGTTTTTTACATCATTACAGTTCTTTCCCGATTCTTGAGCCATTTCAGCTGAACACAGTCTGAACCTGTACTTACACATATTTTAAAAATAAAAAAATTACCAAATTCCCTGGTGAGTTTCCTTGTCCATTTTGGTGGGTTTCACCAAAGAGTTTCACCATTTTTCACAGATGGACCAGGATGGATTAATACAAGACAAAATGTTTTGGGACAACGAGGCATCTCCTTGGATCTTTCAAAGAATTTTGGTATCCTTAGTGAGAGAAAATGTTTTCTAAAAGCATCCTGAAATTTCACTCAGAATAATCTCCCTTGAATGTATTTCACTGACATTTACATCTAGAGGAAAACAAGCGATGAGAGGAAAGAGCATGGAAACAGAAACAGATGAAACAGCAAATATATTTTTCTCAAGGTAGACATCCTAATTTTCAAGAAATTAAAGAATTCTAGGTCCACTAGAAAAGTCTGTAAGACCCAGTAAGTAAAGACTTCAGAATGTAATATATTTTTGCTAATCTGTGGAGGTTTCTGTCTGATCTGAAATAGATATTCTTACCCTCATCCTTATTATTTCACTGGCATTTCAATTCATAGCTTAGGAGTACCTCCTGGACAGCAGTCAGCAGAGGGAAGTAAGACATGGAAATTACATGTGATGTTTTCTTGAACTTCTACTCTACAAACACCCCCTTTTCCTTTCCCTCATGGCTGCTCTCAATCCATTCTCCACCCAGCCTGTATCTTTCCTTGGCATTGCCCCAACCCACATGTAGGACCTTGCACATGGTCCTGTTGAACCAATTCTTTTTAGCAGTAGGCTAGTTCCCCAAGAAACTTTGGGTTAGAGAACCTAACAGCTCTCCCTCAATTCTTTTGGAGGTCAGTGAAACGACTTGATTCCTTCCCTTCAGTGTTTGGGATTTCTTTGTTCCTGAAAGCTCCTGTACTGAGAGTCTGGAGTCAGACTGGGCTTCCAGGCTGTGCTACCCTGCTGTAACCTGTACACTAAAGCGCTTCTGCCTGAGAAGACAGACATTAAGTACCATTTAACCTCATCAGGAATCAGAAGATTTCATATGCAAAGTTTCTGCGTGATTGAAGTTCTCTTACTTCAGAAATACTGGCCAATCCCCTAACTAACTGTGAACAGTAGAAGCGAAGAGTATGTGCCATTGTTCAAGGACATGAAAAGTAGGCAGAACAATTTATGACCAACATGATGAAGTAGTACAGAAAATAAAACTTCACTCAAATATAATTAATATGAGAAAGATCTCAGTGACAAGGACACAATGCACACATTTTGCAAACAATAGCTCATTTTTCCTTTCTATCAGGAATTTAGTGGTACATGACATCGTGTCTTAGCTATCAAATACATGAAAAGCTTTTGTGAAACAATCTCATGCTAATTCCATTCATGAAATAGAATGATAAAAACACTTTGGGTTGGGAGGAGCCTTAAAAGGTCTTCTAGTTCAACATCCTTGGAAAGACCAGGATGCCTTCAACTTGTTCAGGTTGCTCAGAGCCACATCTAGTCTGACCTTCAACATTTCCTGATAGGAGACACCTAAGCAGTGCTTACAGAGCATCAGGGTTTTTCTGCCCCTCACTCCACTCAGCCAGAGAGGAGTCTGACTTTCAAGCAGCTCCCGAGACCCACACCACAGCTTCTTCACCCTCTTCTGCTTTTCCCTTCTCACCGTGTCACACATCCTCATCATCAGCTACCACGTGCTACAACCACTAAACACCACTTCTGCCTCTCTTAACTCCCAATTCACCTGCTGAACTCCCTGAACCCTCAATTATATGATTTACCCAGTAGAAGCAGAGTTTGGGGCACCTCCTTTGAAAGGTCTGTCACCATTCTTAATATGCTATCTCCTTTTTATCAGAGAAATGTTAAAGTATATACACATTTAATGAAGTGTAAAAAAACTAAAAAGAGAGCTAAAATTACTTACACTGAACTGGGGAAACAGGAAGAAAAAAAAAAGAAATCACACCCCCCGGGTGAAGCAGATGTTGCCATTACAGCAGGTGCTTTAATGACTGCAATTACTTAGTACCCAGACATCGCTAAATGGCACACTGAGCACGGCAAGTAAAAGTAAATGAAGCATTAAGCTAGCCACTGAACAGCCTTTCATTTTCTCAAGTCAGAAAAGAGGTGTATGATTGTATAGGCCAAATAAAGTAATTTTATTTACAGATCTAGAAGCTTCCAGATGATCGGAAGAAGGAAAGCCTGACATAAAGTAGCACAACAATTTAATACTCGAGGAGAATAATAAAAAAACAGGTTGTATAATTTTTGTGATCTCTTCCCAAGTTTCATGTCACAGCATGCAATTAAAAACTAGTAGAAATGAAATTTGCTGTACATACATATTACTGATTACTTAATTTTGTAGGAGGTAATGTCCAGCCCTTTTAAATTTCTTGAAGACCCAGGTTTCATTTTTCAAGACAAATTGGTGAGTCAACCTTTAGCAGCTGTTTTATTTTCCAATGAAAAAGCCTTCTAAAGTATCAAAATTACTCAATTTGCAAAAGGATCATGCTGGTTATGACCTTCATTTAACCTACAGAAAATAACTTTTCTGCACTAAAGGGCTGATTCAGATGGTTTTGCCTTTGCTCCTGCTGTTGCTAAGATGCCCACGATACATACTCTCCTGAGTCTCCTCAGACCCAGACAATTTACTCTCAATCTCCAGCAATGTGAAACTCATCAATTTCAGATTGCCCAGAAAACACTATGTAAGAACCCACAGTTTTTCTAGCATCTCACTATCCAATTGTTAGGAAAAAACTCCAAACCTAGTAAAAGTCTATTCACAGATAAGTGTCATCAAAGCATGTCTTTCTCGCAGGCTCAGTGTGGCACGGGAGTGTGTTATTTTGGGTCAACTGTGCTCCAGAGGACAGCTGTGTCCGTTTCATGTGTTGTTGCTGATCTTGGTCTTAACTGTGTTTTCCTGCTGCAGATGTTCTGGACCTGTCTTTGGTTCCAAAAACCTCTTGTTTGTTGATCCATGAATTTTCCTTTCATCTCTATTAATCCACCCCAGAATTTACTGGAAGCAGACCAACAGAGCTGGCCAGCACTAATCTGGGGAAAGGGAAGATGGAGAACAATAGTCACACTCAGTTCCACTATATGGTGGTGATAAATGTCTCCTTTCTTTAGATGGCTACATATATTTGAGAATTTCTCTAGCTCTGCTCCAAACCAAATTGTTTCTCTATCTTCCATTTATGGGTCAACAGGGTTTAAACAGGGTTTAAAGTGTTAATTCACATCCTTTTGCGTGATGGTTTACTACACAGGGCAGGTAAGTAGGTCTGGCAGTGTCTTTTCCTTCCAGGACTGGAGAATCATCACCAACATCCTTTGTTGTACTGAAATCTTCCTCAGTTTATGATGTAATTAAAGTTTCCAGACTATAGCTGGGATTATTTTTCTGCCCCATCAAATACCAGTGTGACTTTTGTGTGTGTGACTACATAGAATTCTGGCTCCTGGGAAAAAATAGAAAATTGTTTTGTCCAGAAATTTCTTCTCAGGCTTATGCTTTGCAACTGGAAAATCAGTTTTCCCAATGTGCCAAACACAAACAACACATTGTTTTCCTTTTGTGTTTTATTTTACATTCTTATCATCTAAAGAAAAGAAATATGTTTTCCCTCTCTATAGCTATCATTTTTTTAAAAGATATAAATATATATGACTTGACCTTTACCAGCAGACTAATCGCATCTAATGTTATTCCAGCATCAGGAAATACATAATTCTGAAATTCAAAATTGTTCCATCAAAGCACAGCCACAGCATTAGTCCTACTGGCCATGGGGAGGACTCCAAGAGAATAAACAAATTTGAGGTAATGTTAAAGGTACTTAGTACTCCTCTTTCATAAACAACTTAATAGATCCTGCATTTTCACTGCTGAATCACAAACAGACAAAGAATCACAGACACAAAAATTTTCCAATAACAAACATGACAAATGATGGAATTGCATTTCCTTCTTCCTTTTCTCCTTTACTCAGTGGAACACTTACTGTGATTGTGAAGATTCACTGCCGTACAGGTTGATGAAGATTGATGTATGTCTAAAATTAGTCTTAATAAAAGATGCACTGCCATGCACTGTATCATTACCGATTGTGAGTACAGTTACGGGTGCACCCTGATGTACATCAGGGATTGCAGTGTACAGATTCCAGCTATGGAATTTAGCTACAGGTTCTTCTAGGACCAGGGACCAATAAGCAGTTGATAACTCTTTATAAAGCTTTCTATGGGCAAATCTCTAAAGACATCGATGATATACTTGTCATACCTGCTTTATGTTTAAAAGTTAAATCGCATAGTTACTTGTCTTAATTGATTCATAATATGCCATACAATACAATGATCCCTTTCTTTGTATACTTAGGTATAGTATATACCTAAGTGTGTGTATATACATACATACATACTTAGGTATATATAGTATATATATATATTCTTAGGCAAGTGCTGCCACTTGCCCATGACAGGATGGGAAAGAGAACCTGGAAAAAAATTAAAAATCCTTTGTTGAAATAAAAACAGTTTAATAGTCATAACAAAGGAAAATATAATGATGATAATAATAATAATGATAATGATCATGACAGCAACAATAATACTAAAGGAGAGGAAGAGAGAGAACTAAAACCCATCAGAAACAAATTATTCACAATCCAATTGCTCAGCACCTGCTAGCTGATACCCAACCTGTCCCTGAGCATTAATCAGACTCTTTTCTGTGTAACTCCTTCAGTTTTTATCCTAGGCATGACATTTTGTGTTATGGAATAGCCCTTTGGCTACTTCAGGTCAGCTGTCCCAGACATAACCCTGTTCTTAGCTACTGTTATTTTACTGGAATTTTTTTTTTAATATATTTTTTCCTGAAGTATGCGAGTTGGAACATTTTGATCTTATTTCAATTAATATACTTAATTTTTCAGATGAAATTACTTATATCTATACATTTCTTTAATCATACAAAAAATTAGACTCCACATTGAAGTAAATACATTAAAAACATAAACAATGTTGACCAACACAGTATAAAAAAATTTTACAGATTAATAAAATTATAGATAAAAATGCTGAAGTTTCATTATTGCCAGTGAATCAAAGAAGAGGTGAATTTTTCTAGTTATTTAAACAATAATTACCAATTATTAATTATAAAATTAGGCATCAAAAATTAGACATCAAAATACAAAAGAGAGAAATGGAAATTTGAGGAAGTATCTTTGGCATGTTGGGGAAAGATGTAAGACGCAACAGAAAGGGATTATAGATCACATTTATATTTGGAATTTTCTCCCAAAGATGTCTTTAAGTAAGCAGACTTGCTTCTGTTTCCAGTCAGTTTTCAAACATCTATTGAACTGTGCCAGGCATTTACCAGGATTTCCTCAGAAACCTGATGAATCACAGGCAAAAGCAAAAATAAACATAGCAGTGGGAATTCATCCCCAACAGCATTCAGTACTTTAAAAGTGTTTCCTTTCCATAAGGCCAGTCTCAAGTATTTTGTTCACTGAATGCTCCTTCTTTTCAGCTGTGGGACCTAATTATCAGGACATTTTGGCAACAGGCTTAAGCAGCATGCCTGTATAAATAGTTTCTTAGTAAGACTTCCTGTTTTATGATTTAGTTTCACTTGCTCTGGGTTGGGCACAAGGTAATGATTTAAAGAACAACATGTAACACTGGCATTAGAGGTGGCTAAAGTAGAATTTTTATTACTATAACATTCAGGGCTTAGAGGCATTTTGTGCTTTGTGTGTTTTTAAAGCTTACTATTGATCTGCTGTCTAGAGAGAGAAAATATCAAAAGAATTACAGGCTTAGAAGGTAAAAAGGAGAGAACCAAGGAAGTAGATTTAAAAAATCCAAGAATGAGTAGGTGGGAGGGAACAGAGTTTTGTTACTAGGATTGCTAGCCTCCTTGAAATCCGAGAAACAGGGAAAAAAGGGAACTACTTCTATACTTCTGCAGTGTCTAATAACACATGGAGTGACTTACTAGAAAAGAAGCAGAATCCATAATATCATCAAAGGCAGAATTTTTAATCTGCAGATTTTATTCTGTGAAATTTCCTATAAAAAACAAAGCACTATGTGTATTTTACAAATGTATTTCTATTATTGCAGCTCATAAACAAGGAAACTAAAAGCCTTATCTGTGAAGTATTTCTGTTTGACATGATATTTTTAACTGCATTGACACTTTTGGACTATCTGGGAAATGGAAGTTACTAATGCATCAGTTTTTGACTTGCACTTCTAAGGAACTTTTATGAGCTAGCTTTGAGCAGTGCCATATTTACTGGAAATAAAATAGCACTTGGAGGTATGGAAACAAAATGCATCTATATTCAGACTTTAATTACAGACGTTTCTAAAATGCCACTTAAAAAAAAATCAGGATTAACTGAGTAGGATCAGCCTGGTCTCAGTTTAACGACTAGCCTAGAGCCAAGGTAGGGAGTAACTCAGGGAAGCTAGTGGTCTTACTGGAACAAGGTGGCATCTGAGTCTGGGCAATTGGAATTACACAAATGATATGAGAAGTTCAGTCTTAGTGGAAATTGTGCAGCTGGTGACTCGTACTTAGAGTGAGAAAATAAATAAAGTTGAAGTAAACAGAAGAAAATCTCAAGGCACATACATTAAAGTCAGGTATTTGAGTTAGCTTGGTCATTAGTACTCAGAGCTGAGCAAAATCAAGCAGCGGTGGAGGACCGCCTGGTTCAGGGCACAATGTTCCAGAAGGCTTTTGTACACCTCGGAGTCTTATTAAATTTGTGTTGTCCAAAACATATTTAGAAGCAATTACAAGAATGTCTGGAAGAGATGCTGGGTAGCAAGCAGAGTACAAAGGACATAAACACTAAAAAATAATGTAGTACAGTGATATTCAGTATAATATTCAGCTCCATATTAGTAACCCTGCTGGGAGATATTTCTTGACTATACATTGTGACACTGTACATTGAATAAATCTCAGATTTAGTATTGCCTAGGGTAGGCAAGGGATGGACATATTTTAGACTTGTTTTGGGAGACCTAGCCCTAAGTTTGCAATAATGGACCTAATTCTGTGAAAGACAAACACAAATCAGTACTTACTTGTTCTGCCAAGGACCTTGAGTGAAACTGTATGCTAACAATTCTGCTAAAGGCATGAAATCCATAAGAATGCAGCCCAGCAGACAGCGCAGTCCCCTGTGGTAGAAGATATGCAAAACCATTAGGACATTCATGGCAGCTGTTGAGAATACATAACTAGCATTTAGCAAGGGAAGGCTGAAATTATTTGTCTCTCTAGTGAGATGGCTCCTTCCTTGAGAGGGTAAGTATCCCTGTTTGAAATTATTTATGGTCAAAGGAACTTGCAATAAAACTGTAAAAAAAATACCCAACCACTACATAAAACCAGACAAAATTCAGACCAGAGCCACTTCTTGAATGCTTGGGACTGTGGTGAGCAAAGCTTTCCTTTGCAGATGTGAGTTCCCTTATCTGAGGGTGGGGAGGTGGGAGCCCCTTTAAGTCTACGGGGATGTGAGCACCAGTGAAGGGACCCAGCACCTTCCAGAGCTGTGCTTGTGATAGAGAAGCAGGGCAGACAGTGGTCTACAGCCTCAAAGACAAGTAAGGAATTAAAATACCTTTTGGGGGCTGATACAATTCTCCCTTGGGGTCATTGTAGACCTAAGCCAAGCTGCCTCTCTCCTAGGAGTGGTCTGTGGCTGAACATGGTGGCAGTGAGGGAATTGTGCTGAAACAGGAGCTGGGACTGGGTTTAATGGGTCCCTAACTTGTTATCTACACTGAGGTGTGGGAGCTGCAGCTCTGCTGTGGTGATAGAGGATTTCCTCTTGCAAGAGACACTGAAAGCTGAAGGCAGAAAACTGATTGTCTTTCATCCTTCCCTCCTGAGAGTGGTTGGGACTTACGAAGGTTTGTGGCACTGATGGGGACAACGGGCCATCAAACAGGACAGGAGACCTTCCAGTGCTGTTCCTTGGATGCATAAGGAGAAAGGACCCATATTCTGGGTCTCCTAGAAATAGTTATAGAACTGTTTAGGTTGGAAAATACCTCTAAGATCATTGAGTTAAATCATTAACCCAGCACTGCCAAGTTCACCACTAAACCATAGCCCTAAGTGCCACATATGCATCTGTTAGAAAACACCTCCAGGGAAGGGTCTCCTCTTCCCAGACTGATCTTGCTGGAGAATTTTCTTCTTCTCTCTCAGTAGCAGCAGGAAGAAAGTATTTATGGAGTTGACTCTTCAGCCCCCACAGTCCAGCTCTGACCAAGTTTAGGGTGACTGACTCACAGCATCATTACCAGTGGACAGGAAGGGACTGAGCTACCACAGACAGAGATAGAAGCCTCAAGGAGGGGAAGAAATGGTAACAGAGAACACTGTATGTTCTCCACCATCTGACTCATCCCCTGTTCATTCTTCTTGGAAAAGCTCATTTTGTTCCACAGTGACAAGCTGGGAATCCACAGTGTGTCTGGGGTGCAGAGCTGATGATGCACAGAGAAGACAGAGGCTGCTCAGCATATCTGGTTTAAGGCCCTATTTCATTCTGCACACTAATGCGTGATAGTTTTACTGTTTATATCAAAATGCTCAGGTTGATGGTCCATCTTGCAAGCTGAGCCACAATTACAACAGAACTATCTCTACCACTGAGGAATATCTGCAAACGCCCTCCAAAGTGGGCATCCTTACTCCTCTGTGCTGCCAAAGGGAGTAGCAGAGCAGGCAGAGGCTTCTAGACACAAGAGAAAACATGAAGCTGCTGACTTATATGGAGTTGCTATGCTAATATCCTCAAGTGGATTTATTTCTAATGGGCCTTCATATCTCATTCTTGCAGGGCTGATTAGAGGAGTTATGCATTGCGATTTCACTCTCTTGTTCTGCATAATACATACTGAAATAAGCTGAGAGGAACATGAGGCAGACACAGGGAGTGGAGGATTTGTGCATGTCGTTAATAAATAAGCCATATAGGGCAGAAGTGAGAAATAAGAGACACCTTTTTCTGGCTTGGCTTGATTACTTTTCACCAAAGCAAAAAACAACCTTGCAAATGTCCTTAATGTAGAAATTAATGTCTGTTATTATGTGAGACTGGCATTTTCTGGTGTATACACAGCCCGTGCTATTCAGAGATTTCAGATGATAACATAAACAAAAACTATGCTTGAAAGTAAGATTTCTTAAATAAACTTGGATAACAATTAGACAATTGAGGATGTTACTTTGATTCTGCAGAACCGTGGTGAACATCTGTGCGTGAGCCAGCATAGGCAGGGTACAGGAACAACCACAAGACCACAGATACAATGCAAAGAAGTAAATTTAATCTTGTTACCTTACCAAACAAGGCATCCCAGAGCAGCACCTAGGCAGAGACCCAGGCATTGTTGAGTTTGGTCCATACTAAAGGTTCCCCTACTTGGATCCATCAGCCCTCGCTGCCAGGCAGCGTTTTGCCTTCCCTTGCCCAGGCTTCTCCCAAGGAAAACAGGATCTCCCCTGCCACCCAGAAGGGGTTCAGCCATGCCCCACATGGTTTTGTTCTCTACAACCTTATGCAAAGCCCAGCATGAAGGATCTTTAACTTTAAAAAATCCCCAATATTTAGCAGCACATAATCTGACTACACTTCATTGCTGTATGCAATGTATGGCTGTTTATGAAGTATTAAGGAAATTGGCTCAAAGCCTAAGCATATCCTTGTGACAGACAAGTCACAAAAACACAAATAAAATGGGTCTATGGTAATGGAATTTATTCTACTGGAACAAATATTTTAAAGGGAAGATATATTTACAATCTATAATACAGTCATTTATATCAACAACAGAAGGAGTAAAAACCTGTAAAAGTGCACCAAGTTTCTGTAAAGCAAAGGGTAAAGTTAGCAAATGAACTCCATTATTTTAGGAGAAATTACAAGCAAAATTTATTCTTAATGAAAGGTAATATTCTAGGTGGCATTTTCTCTTTCCTGTTTCAGTTTCATTCTCAATAAATCCTGTGGGGTTTTTTCCTCTGAAAGTGCCAGTTTTCTCTATAACTATATTGATTTCTAAATTAAATAGTTCTAAAACTGTTATTTCCTAAATAGCAATACTGAAATGAGTGAAAACCTGGTACAGAACGCTGACTTGCTGCTGAATTCAGTGAAGCAAAATCTTTGTTTCTGAAGAAGCCATCAATTCCTTACAGGATATAAAATACAAAAGCGTGCACATGCACACATACTTTTTATCCTCAAAATTATGTAGAAGTGAAAATACCAAGCCCCATGTTGGTACATTAGGGATATTATCTAAGCCACCACTAAAATACTCTAAGGTAAAATAAGACAATATTAGTGAAAAAGAAAATAAAGATAAATGATATTCTGTGGATGGGGCAGAAGCCATGAGCTGCTCTAGAAAAATGAGAGGGTCAAGCACAAAAGATAGGAAAGATCGCTACATAGACCTACAGTTTTAAGGGCATTTTTAGGACCAGTTTTTAAAAGATATAATACAACTCAGGAGCAAATCTGTTACCAAATTACAAAAAACATATATAATAGAAAACCATTTTAAGAAATGATATATTTTATTTTTTTTTACAGACACAAAGAAATGGGACAAACCCCCTCAATTTACAGACAAAAATTCGTTTCTCTTCCACCAATTTTAAGAAATAAGACAGTAAAAATAATAATTACAGCACTAATCTGAACAAAGCAAACAGATAACAGTCAGTTCAGATGCAGCCGAACTGGAGAAAGCAATGCAACTCAAACCCTGGCTGGGTCAGCTTGGGTTCTAGTGCCACCTGCTGAAATAACAGCAGTCTTCCCTTCACAATCGCAGCTAATGAACAATTTAAATTAATCCCCTGCATTAGACAGCAACACGTGAAGAAAGGTCACGGAGAAGGGGAAGTGCTTGAGTAATCTAAGTGCACATCCAGTGAGCCATACACTGAACGTAGTAAATCGAGAACCTTCTCTTGAATGGTGTCAACCTGCTCTGAAGGGCAGTAGTCATCCAAACTTGATCTGTAAAAACAAAAAAAGGAGCATTACAATACAGAGATCACCACCATAACCACGTTGTGTATTCCTGCAATGTTCTGTGGCTAGGCTGAAGCTTCTTTCAAACTGGGGCAAGTTTTGCATCCCAGTATCCCTTCAAAGCATAATGCTGTGCTTCTCATCACTACATTTTAAGTTTAATAGAAAGTCTGCAGCAGATCAGGAACATGATCTAATCACTCCAGTTCTACTCTCTTCCTGAATCTGGCACAGAACACACAGGCAGTCAAAGTTCAAGCAAATGTCTAATCAAAGGACACATCGAAAATTTAGATTGAAAAATTAAAATGTTACTGGTAAAGTAGGCAGGAAAACTTGAAAAACAGATCTTCACAATACCTGGCATATAGCATTTTTTACAGTATGTATTAACAAACTTCAAACAGATATTAGCAAATACTGACTTCCTGAATTCTTCATCTGTTAAGATCTACAGAGATGATTCTGGTTTCTCCAATAACCCTGCAATTGGCACAGGAAATAGAGCTTTCTTTTATTGCAGGCATTAGCCATACTAGTTCTTGCTGCCAAAATCAGTTTCATATCAGCTTCTGTTATCGTTGCCATCCCTTTAAAGGCACAATTAGTATTTGTGACTGATTAAATTGCAATAATTTGTCAAGAGGCACACTGTGGTCTTCAAATTAGATTTTTTCAGACCAGTTCTTTAGTTCTCCCAGGTCCCTGGCCTCAAACTCCATTCTGTTATTCTAAATAACACCCTTACAGTCCTGGAAGCCTAACTTCTACTAAAGTTTTACTAGAACTTTGAAGAATATACACGCTTTTCAGCCTACTAGATGAAAACTAGTTTCAACAAAAGTTTCACTGAGAAAAGGAAATCCTATCTGTACTATAATAAACCCTAGAGCAAGAGAGTAAGGAAGGTGGGATTTCAGCCCAAGTCAGCTTTGCTCTAATTAGCACAAGTAACACAAGTAGAAATGCATGAACTCCAGAGACAGCTACCAACCCCAACACATACAAGGCCTCATCACAGCCTTTATATAACCTGTGCTAAAGCACTGTAAGGCTTCCACTTTAACAGAGCTTAAGACAGAACTAGTGCTATATTGACAGGATCATTTAGCTTCATGAGCACAGTCTGGACATTTTTAAATGAAAGAATCTGCACAGTCTTACCGAGCAACTGTCACCAGTGTGGGCTTGGGCAGATCTGTCAGCAGAACTTTAATGGATTGTATGAGGCCTTCGATCTCGTCTTCAGTGCTAACATGGTGAGGAAGCTCCATGTAATCACAGGTCAGACCAGCTTGATGGACCTGTGGGTATATGAGAGATGAAATTTCTCTTGATGAATTAGTGATACAGCTTGTGCATGCAGAAAGTCTTTAGGATACCAACCCTAGCACAACTTGCACCTCTTCAGACACTGGGTTTTTTTTCCCCAGCTTGTTCTTTAAACAAGTAAAATTCTGCAGGTTGTATGGATTATTTTGTTATCTCCAGTAAACTGTACCTCTTCTTATGAATTCAGAGGATGCTGCAGCCCTTGAAGACTGGGGAAGACGATATAGCTCTGATATGTTATAAACAGGTACCTTATTTTAAGTTCTACAAAGGAAATCTCAACAGACTGGTGAAATTTAGCCTCCATTTCACTGTGAAGCCCAAGACATCACAGTCCTGGAAGATCACACTAAAGCTGCTTAAATATAGACAGAAAAGGAGAGTAGAATTTTAGCAGCTTTGAAAGGAAAAGCTGGTCTAAGTAATAAGACATAAAACCCCAAAGTCCTGAATCAAGAAGCAAGCCTGAAAGGAAGTATGACTCTCCCTCCCTGTCAAAGCTATGCTTTTGACATCTGTCTGCTTTCTGCTCTTTTACTTTGTCACCTACCATTTCATAGTCTGGGCTTTCCATCCTAGTTTTCAAACTGTGAACTAGTTGAACAAGTGGCTTCATTCTGGAGTTAAAACAAAACCAAATTTGTTACAAACAGTTGGAAACTAATATACCTTAACTGGTTAGGAAAAAAAAAGGAAAAAAGAGGGAAGTGGAAATTATGGCCTAGGATTTGAAAAATAAATTTGCTCCTCTGTGTCATCTTGCACCTGCAAAAATGAAATTATCAGTATTATTGTACAGTTTCACCAGGTCATTCTTATAAAGTCCCTATATTCATACTTGCCTCTGGCAATTCCTCCTTGTGCTTCTTTTAGGGTAGATTTGCAGAGAAGCTGTTGTAGCTCAAGTCATATGAACTTAATAGGAAATATTTCTTGTCACTGTTAAAGAGGTTGCACAGTAACAACTGCTTTTGATATGGAAAATGAGTGATTTTCCTATCAAAGAAAAGCTCAGACTTTCCCTGTCTCTTTTCATCTGGAAACTTCTCATGTGAAAATATCTAGTTTAAAAGTGAAGTGATGCAGTTCAGATGTTTAGTGGAGACTGTTGCTCAGATACACTTCCATTAACTTCCATTTTTCCAAAGCGAGAAGAACCTTTGGGAGCACCAAAGAACAGCTTCTCCATGTCCTCCTTGGTTTGTTGCCTTTTTTGAGAGCTGTGCTACACACTGATGACCAAGGTTTTAGTCACCAAATATGCTTCCATCCACAGACAACAAAACTTGCATGAAGATGTACAAGACTGAGCTCCTAAAGCTTACAGTAGTGCTGAAGACAGTAGACTGCCTTTCCTTTTGTTTTGACTCCCTCCTCTAGAACTAAAGGAAAAAGTGTATACTTGCATAGACCCTATCCTCTTCTGTTATCAAAATGCTGGACTAATCAGCTCTCAAAGTTTTATTTGCAATTTAGGCCTCTTAGAAATCTCCTACCCAGGATATGAAGCCCATTTCTGTAGGGTTTCTTCGTCATCACTGTCACACAAATCCGCAAATGCTGCTTCCAGATCTTCTAGCTGATGAACACGGTTTTCAACACAATCCAGCAAGTCCTCCTTTAAGTAAACATATACAAAAGTATGTTAGGGGAAAAAAAGAAGTAAGAACATCATGACTTATGCTATGATATAAATTCTGTAATGACTGATATAGTGGAAGTGGGGAATCAGAAACAACTGATTCATTCCTACAGCGCATCTTTTCAAGAGGATCATATCAAATGCCTGTAGAAACTGTTATACCTGCAGGATAAATCACTTCACTTTGTTCTGTTTTTCCCACTACAAATTAAAAAAAAACACCTTTTAAGTATGTACCTGTTTTTATTCCTGTTTGACAAAGAAATATAAGAATCAATCTGCCCACGTTCAACATATCTTTATTTCTTTATTCTTTATTTATAAGTTTGTGAAATAAAGGTTTCATTTACTTGTGGTAAATGTGTTGAATATCTGTATTAGTGTTCAGCTAAGATTATGAAAGCTTCTATTTCCATGTTTTAGCACACAGCACATAAAATGGAAAGTATATTACAGTGGCATAATACCGTCCTTTCCACATCTGAACAAAAAGGTAAAATACCAATTACACATTCATCACAGCTCTGACTATCAAGAAGGAGCAACAAGAGAAGGAAGGGGAGACCCTGAGGTAGAAAAAAAAAAAGAAAAAAGGACCAGCCACCAAAAAACCCAAGAAACACACATCCCACCAAACCTAAGCCCTGTTAAGCCATAAAAAGAACAAGTTTGCTGGTGACTTATTAGGTTTTATTCCTTCCATGCCAATTATCATTTGTTTACAGAAACAAATTTTCACACTCATGCCAAATATTTATGCAATTCACATGTTTAATCAGAACATTTAATAGAAAAAGGTTCCTAAGATGCTGCTGATTAGCTTTCAGCTGCACAGGTTAATGTGAGACCACTTCATTAAGCACCTTTGATAGGTTCCTTCCTGTTGTCGTAACTCATTTTCATTGGGTAAATAAAAAGAATCATTCCTTCATACATTCCACAAGGAAGCATCATACCTCTGTTGCATTTTTATGTGGCTTCTTGAAATTGTACAACTCTTGCAAAAGCTCATATTCTGTCTTTGAAAAAGAAAAAAAGAGAAAGAAAATGACTCTTCAAATGAGAAATGCAATCCTCAAAGCCTTCCTTCTTCAAAAAAAGATCATTTCCCTACTTTAGTACTGCAGATAATAATGAGCATAAGAGCCTGTCATCAGGACAAGCTACCACTCTTTGGATAATCAATACTACTGTGCCTTTTAAAAGGCAGTCTCCTGATACCATCAAGGTTTTCTAAGCACACGTTATAGAGGGTAAAAAATGATAAAGTCTCTCATCCCCCTCTGAGGAATCTTGCTATGGGTATTTGGAAAGTAACCTCTGGAAACCCAAGCATAGTTTTTATGGCCCAAGCAACAAGCAGAAGTTGAGTATACCCCTGAGTTTGAATACACACTCAATATTGATACCAAGTATAAGAAACTCCTCCTATTTGGTGGTTGTAATTTTTTACCACATACATTCCCTTAGAAATATTTCTTTAAAGTGGAAATATCTCTGTAAAATATTATCATGAATCATTAACCATTATCAGCTAATCTGCTAATTTAGCTTAGGTAAGAGTTTCTCCACAGACATAAATACTAAGGCTGGGACTCTTTTGTGAGTGATATGAAGCTACTCCATTTCCATACTTACCTGTGTGTACATTTCTTTAAATGGATTTTTAACTGAAAAAAAATCTAAGTCGATGTCCAAAACATATGCATCGCCTTTCTGCAGCACTTGGCAGACATCTTTAACAATGTCCCTTATTGGGCGTTCACTGGTTTTGAGAGAGCTTGAAGCTGAGCCCTCTGCCAAGGCTTCTGCCCCATTCAGGGCACCTGCATTTTGTGTTTCCTTTTTCTTCACACTCGGGATGATGTCATCAAAGTCACCAGGAGCCACTGAAGAGGCAGAAGTGGCACTTGCCATGTCATCTGTATTTAGCTTCAGTCTTTTAGCAGATGCTACTTCACCATTTCCTTCAGGGCTGTTTGATGGTTCAGTAGGATCGATGAGAATGATGTGCAAATTTAAAGGCTTCTGGTTTTCTAGCTGATCAGCAGGAACATAAAGACCATCACTTAAGAAGTAATGATCTGTGCCTGTAACCCTAAAATTGACAATAACTCACAGTTAATACACATCTTGACAAAGAGCTGAGGAAAAAGCATTTTACACTTTTTGGTATCCAGAGAAGAATGAATAGATGTTTGATGGGTAATGAAAACAATAAAACTGTAGACAAAATTATTTCTTTTAATCCTCAGGTTTACATTATACTAAAGTTTTTTCTACTTCTTTATTGTGGAACATATTAAAATTCACTCTATTTTTTATACTCAATATTTTTTATTATATCCCTACAAGGTTTTAATGGATAAGAAAAAGACAATGCATTATGTGCTACCAAGAGTAATTTGAAATTGAATTGCATTTTAAAGACAACATCCAGAATTGACAAGATATTATCAATACTATGGCACATAAGATTGCAAGCCTATGGATATTTTGTCTTGATTTTATAATTTTCAAGGAAACTGATGATAGTTGGGTTTGAGAAGTGCCCTGAAATGCATAAATATTGACTGAGTGAAAATGCAATATTATGAATTCATAAGTAGAATTTAATTTTTTTTACCCCAAACAGATTCCCTAAGTGATAAAGATGGTAACTAGAGGATAAATAGCTAACTATCAATTGAATCCACTTAAAAAAACCCCACAAAAACAACTAACCAACCAAAAGCAACACTAAAACTTCTGCTGACAGTGAAAATTTAAAGAATAGAATTTTCAACATGTATTGCAGTGCATTAAGCCTTAAGCATCACAAACTCAAATTACAAATGAGATTAAGAAGAGTGAACTTCTGTTTACTTGTGGTAAGGCCTCATTTGAATACAGGGTATCACCATCAATCAACCACAAAGGCAAATAATTTCCTAAGCAGGAGAAAATTGCAGCTTAGTTCCCCAGTGTCTTGTGGATGGATTTACCCTCAGTTTGCCAAGCTGAGAGGCTGGATTACAGCTCCATCTTGTTGACAAGGCATTCACAGCACATCTTCCCAGAAATTGTGCAGGGTTCACCATGAGCTCACAGTACTTTAGTGTCCACTAATCAAGAAGCTGTATCTATTGCTTATTCATCCCTTGCCATCAAAACTTTTAGGACACTTTGCCTTTCTTCCTTCATGGTTTTGGTAAACCTAGAACCTGAAGAAAATGCACCTGTGTTCAAAAGGAAGTCTCAAATGTTGTTTTCATGACACTAAGGCCATCAGTGAGAGAGCTATTCAACCATCATGACGTATTCCTATATACTGGCTAAATGGTTAAATGTACCAGAAAGCACCAGCTTTTTAACAAAATCATTTAGGTTCCCTTTAGGCTTCAGATTCAGAATTGTAGAGCTTTAAGTGTTTTATTTAATGTGGTAAAACAAAGCATTTCTCTGCTGTTTTCTGTTAAACGTGCTTCAGAAGATTTATTCTGCTATGCTCACAAGAGATATGATTTGCAAATATCTATTAAAGCTGCACAAAATCACAACACTATGAATATGGTGAATGTAAAATTTATTATGGACTGAATCCTGCAGAATGATGAGGGGATCTGACTTGAACTTCAATCACAGAATAATTAAGATTCAGAGACAACTGGAAGTCTATAGTCAATCATCTGATCAAAGTAGAACTGACTTCAAAGTTAGATGAGGCTGCTCAGGTCAATCGTCCATCAAATGTTGGAGATTGAATTCACTACCTGAGTATCTGTTTCAGTACTTAACTAGATTAACTTCAAAAAAACCTCCAAACAAACAAAAAACCCCACCCCACACTAGAAAAGCAGTCATGGCTGATATCAAATAACCATTTTACTAGTTAGACCAAAGACTAAATTGATACAAGTGTAACTGCATTAGGTTCTAAGGAAATTATAAATACAAATTAAATTTTCATCTTTATCAAAGAAACCAAAAAAAAAAATCCAATTAAAAGCTATAGAGATGGCTTTTATATTATTAGTATATGTCAGCAGACAATTTACCTGATTGTTGTTGTTGATATATCTTTCCCAATTAGAAAACTGTGTTTCCCTTCCGAGATCTGCTGAGCCCAGCGTGGGTGAAGCCACACTACTTGAGAAATATGGCCAGCATAAACGGCAGGCATAATCCAGTTTTCAATACTTAATTCACTGTAATCAGTAGAGAAAGACAGAAGATAGCTATATTACTTTCCCTATAAATAAAAATGGTCAAGAAGACCACAAACATCTTCCACATCTTGAAGGCCCCCATGCAAATCATCTAAAATTAGTACTCCATGTAAGGGTAACATCATCAAAGAAAGAAAAAGAGGGAAATCTTTATTCATAATACAAACCAACAAGGTCAGTAGTAGGTATAAAAAAGTTCAGACATAGAGTGGAATCAGCTTCACTCTTAGCGTGGTTTATAAACGCCTTAGTGCTGGACCTGCCAGTGTTAGGTTAATTGTTGGACTTGATAACCTTAGAGGCCTTTTCAACCTTAATGATTCTGTGATTCTCTGCCCTTTCTCTCTTGATACATCAGATAGAGAAAAGTGCAAGGAACATCATCAACGTTGTTCTAAATACCTTCAAACTGACCTCATGAGAGTGTTTTATTGCAAACTGCTCCAAGTATATTTTAAATGTCATCCCAGTAACTAAAGTGAGCCAATCCACATCCACAGGATTAGCACCTTTCCTAATTATCAAAATCCTATTTTTTTTTTGGTATATGATGCCAACTTTATCCTGGGCTGCAGCAAAAGAAGAGTGATGAGCAGGTCACAGGAGGGGATTCTGCCCCTCTATTCTGCTCCTGTGAGACCACACACCTGGAGTGCTGCATCCAGCCCTGGGCCCCCCACACAGCAATTACATGGACCTGTCCAAGCAGGAACCGAGAAGGCCACAAAGATGATCAGAGGGCTGGAATACCTTTCCTATGAGGTTGAGAGAGTTGGGGTTGTTCAGCCTGGAGGCTGCACAGACGCCCTACAGTACCTTCCAATATCTCAAAAGGGTCTACAAGAAAGTTGGAGAGGGGCTTTTAACAAAGGCATGCACAGGACAAGAGTTTAAACTGAAAAAGTGTGTGTTTAGATCAGATATTAGGTAGAAATTCTTCACTTTGAGTGTGGTGAGGCACTGGAATGGGTTGTCCAAGCAGTTTTAGGTGACCCATGCACAGAAGTGTTCAAGGCCAAGTTGGATGGGGACCTGAGCAACCTGGTCTAGTGGAAGATGTCCCAGCCCATGGAGGGGGAGTTGGAACTAAATGATCTTTAAAGTTCCTACCAACCCATGCCATGAAATGATTTTATGATAGAGTCCACAAAACCTTTTAGTCATCCAACAAAGAGAACAAAATACTGACTATGGCTAAGGTGATTCAAGTACACCAAATGCATCAGCTTCTAATTGCCGTAAATCACCATAATACTGAAACAAACAATATTTATTTTAAAACAGGAAGAGCAAGACAATAGCAGAGATCACTGTGGCTTATTACCTACCTACCTTAGATGGTGGGGCAAAATATTGGCCAACAAAGAATGTGCTATTTCAATCTCAAAGTCAGTGTTTCAGTGTGAAGAGAGAAAGACTGTTTTATAACTAACTACAGCTTTTCAGACAAAGCATCCACGCAGAGTGCTTTCCTGTTACCCAGAGGAACTACTTGGGATAACACCAAGTATTACCGCAAGGGATCATACACTAATAACATAACTGTATACATACATAATACCAAGGGATCATATACTACTGAGCAAAGACACAAAGCAAACTCATACAGCTTAAATTGCTTGATATGCAATGTAACTTTTGTCATTAAAAGATAGAGTTTCAGCAAAAGACAGAAGATACAATTTGAATCTGACTTATACCTTTTTTGTTCACCCTTCCTATGCAGTCATACCAATATTCACTGTGAATCAAAGGCAGCAAGAAGTGGACTTAAAGTCTACTCTGATGCAGTACCCAGGACTTACCTGAAAAGAGCTTCTTTGTCAAATACGGTGTCTGCAGGCATATTCACAGGAATAAGAAGGTCTGGATGGGAATCAAGATGAACAAAACTGATGTTACTGGCAGGAAGATGCTTTGAACCAATGGCACGATAGATGAAAGGCAGCACCTAAAGCAACATGAATAAATACATTTTAATGATAACCAGTGGGCTGAAAAATACAATGGCTTTAGTAGCAAAAACACCAGTACCACTTCTATTCCTTTAGAATTTGGATTAGAGGGAAGAGGAGACAGAAAACAATACAAAAGGGAAAAAACTCCAGTGGCAAGACAACTCATGAACAGTAATCATTGTAAGCCCAAGAGTTCCAGATGAGAAACTGCTGAAGAGTCACAGCTTTACACCCTTTTTCCTTCTTTACTGGAAGTCTTGTTTGCAGCAGCTCTTCTCACTAGCCATTCAACTCAATTTCGATACTTTTTTCCTTTTTTTCCATTTACAACTAAGCCCCAGGAACGTCTTTTCTCTTCTGCAGATCATTGCTCCTGTATTTCTTTCCCCATGCTACAAAGCTTCCTCACCATGCACTGGTGCTATGGAGGTAAAAACAGTTTGTTCCTTTGTTTTATATGGTAACTGATCTAGACTGAAAACTGACCCCACCATCATTTAAACTTTAGCTGATCATTAAACCTATTCCTCTTGAAGAACTAATTTCTAATCCCTCCATGACTGTTTGCAATAGAGACTACCTTTCTCAACTGCCCAACTTCACTTTATTCCCTGCTCAAGTTCTTCACTCCAAAGTGTGAAAAACAGGAGATGAGGCAACTCACCAAATTACAGCACAGCAAACCACTGAACTGCAATAATATAGGGTGGAAAATGAGAAAACTGATAGCTGATTCCTCTTACTCGGAGCTGCAGCACAGAGTCTGTTCCAGTTAGAGGGCATCAACTGCCTTGGCTGCCAGAGCAAACCCAACACGGATTGTGAATCACAGCCCTATTATACAGGGAATGTGAAGACTGTAAGAAGCAACAAAAATTATGTGTGACCTCTACATTACAACAATGACTGAGCTACTTTTTTGGGCATAAAACTGATAAGGATGACAAACCCTACATACTGCATAGGCATAACCATAAAACATATATGTATATTGCAACAGTAGGTAAAACAAGATTAAAAACAACATGGGTTCCCTGATCCATGGCTTTTACTTTTTTGTAAAAAAGAAGCAATCTGGCCTACTAAACAACCTAAAATATTTTAAATTAAAACTGAAGCTTCACTTCAGGTAAGTGTAAATACCAGTCGCAAGAGACAAGAAAGACTAAGTTCTCTAACCTTGCAAGTTCTTCTGATTTGTATTAAGAACAAAATTTCCTTCATGACAGCTGTTAGTATTAATCAGTGCATGATGCAGCTACTGACAACTTACTCTGGAGGAACATAACTGTCAGCAAAGCTGACAAAATTTTCTGTGAAGTTCTTACACTTTGGGACAAAAAGCCATTTCTGTTTTACGCAAGATAGACCAATTATCCACAGTCCTATACTGAAAACATTTAAAATTAAATATTTAGTATTATTAGAACTTTAAGCTCATTGAAAACAGAAATGTAGAGACTAAAACAAAGAAGGATCATTAAGACGCATTATCTCAGAATTCCTACCACAGTGACACTCTAAGCCCTTGGCTATCACGAAAAATCAGCTATCACAGCATCATATATTTAGTGAGTCTTAGCAAAAATGAACTACATTAAGCTACTTACAAATTCGTAACATTATTTTCTTTAATAAACTTTACTACACAAATATTTTCTCTTTACAAAGAATCCAGTAAAGAATCTGTTATTTTAGGATTAAAGCCTCAGTTTATGCTATTATAAAAAAAACCCATGAGAAACCAGAAACAACAGCTCAAAAGCAGTTCCTTCTTCACTCCCTTTTTCAATAACTCCATGAAAAAAAGCAAACCTCCAGATTTTTAACATTTCTTCTCAAGTGGGAGTCAATCCACTTGTTGAGATGGGCTTATATGTACTTATGCTCTGTTGACATGTCATACACTGGGTAGGGTTGAATTTCCAAGCACCCCACTAACAGGTAACAAATTATAACAGCAGTGTAGTGTAGGTATTATTTCCTTTAAACCATAGCAATTAATGATACAAAGAAGAATAAAATACTCAGCAATAATTACTTAAAAATATGCCAAAATGCGATCATGACAATAAGTAGCTCAGTCGCTGGAGCGGGAACGAAAATCAGGTCAACTGGGCACTGAAGGGCACTGATGTTTCAGCAGCGGAAGGGAAGGCAGGTTTAGGGTCTGCGTGTGGCTGCGGAGGGCAGGGCCGTTCCCCAGGAAGCGCCCGGAGAACCCGCACACATGACGGGAAAGCGCATCTCGCGGGGGGGCCGCCGATGACCGCACCGGGCACCTCTTCGCTTCCACCTGCCACACTGAGCGTCCGCGCCGCGGAGAAACACGAGAACAAACACACACAAACAGGAACGAACGAAACCCCTCCCCGTGCCCCACCCGAGGGAGTCCCCATGCCTGGCAGCCCAGCGCGGGGCACTCACGTCCTGGTGGTCCTCCACCACCCACACGGGCAGGGCCGGGTAATGCCGCCGGGCGGCCCCGGGGGGCCGGGACGCGCCGCCGGACCCCGGCTCCGCTCCGCTCAT